>PVJA010014122.1:0-48096 GCA_004027025.1 Myocastor coypus
TTTTTTTTTTTTTTTTTTTTTTTTTTTTTTTATCATGAATGTGTGTTGGGCTTGTCCAAAAGCCTTTTCCCCTGTCTATTGAGATGATCATGTGACTGCTGTCCTTGGTTCTGTTAATACGATGTATTACATTTATTGATTTGCATATGTTGAACCCTTTATGCATCCCTGGGAATGAATCTTACTTGGCCATGATACGTATATAGTCTTCTTGATAATTTTCTGTATTCTGTCTGTATCTTATTAAGAATTTTTGTATCTATACTTATTAGAGAAATTGACCTGCAGTGTTCTTTTTTTGTTGTGCTCTGCTGTAGTCCAGAATCAGTATAATACTTGCTCCTGGAATGATTTTGGGATTCCTGCTTCTCCTTCAATTTATTTAAAGAGTTTCAGCATTAGTGGTGTTAGTTTTTGTCTTAGTTACTCTTCTCTCATTACAGGGACAAATACCTGACGTTCAAAGTGAAGGAAGGAAAGGTTTTATTCAGCTCATAGTTAGTGGAGATTTCATAGTTTAAAACACTTTAAATTACATAGCAAGTCTTATTTGCTCAGAAGAGAGGGTCAGTGCCTCTGTCTTCTCCCAATATCTCCTCTCTGCCCGGGGTGGCCTCAATCACAGACATTGCTGCCCCATGCTACAGGGTCTGGAGGAGAGGCTGGAGCACCTCTGTGTCCTGGATAACCCTCCACACCTCAGAGAGACTGAAGGCCTCAGGTCAGGGCAGAGTGCATGCTACCAGTTTAAGGGTTTGCACCTCTCTGGTCTTGCTTCTTGAATCCTGTCCTGGTCCTCTGGTCCTGTCCCTCAAGTCATTCACTGCTCCTCAAGCCATGTCTGTCCCATTACTTAGATGAGGCTTTGGGAGAACAACGAGACACAAACCATAACAATTTTCTAAATTTCTTGTAAAATTCAACAGTGGCTACATCAAGGCCTGGACTTTTATTTATTGATTGATTAATTGTCTTTTTGAGACAGGGTTTCCCTATGCAGTTCAGGCTGGCCTTGAGCTCACATTTGTAGCCCAGGCTAGTCTCAAACTCACATCGATCCTCCTGCCTCAGCCTCGCAAGTGCTGGGATTATAGGCGTGCACCACCACACCTGGCAACTTTTCATTATTGATAAATTTTTAATTACATTTTGAATTTCATTGGCTGATACCACATTATTTATAATTTTTATATCTTCTTTGTTTAGTCTAGACAATTCAGTTGTGTCTATCAATTTGTTCATTTTGTATTTTCCATGTTTTTGGAATATATGTTCCTATAATAGGTATTGATGATCTACTGGGTTTCTGTGGGATCTGTTGTGATTTCTTCCATTTCATTCTTAATTTCTTGAATTTGTTTTCTCTTTCCTCTTTTTGATGAGGGAAGAGGTTTATCAATTTCATTTATTCTTTCAAAGAAATAATTTTTTAATTCATTGATTCTTTGTATTATTTTCCTAGTCACTATTACATTAATTTCTGCTCTTATCTTTATAATTCCCTCTCTTCTTTGAGCGTGGGTTTGATTTGCTCTTTTTCTAGAAGTTTGAGATACAACGTCAGGTTGTTTTTCTGATGTGTGAGTTCATCACTATAAATTTCCCTTGTAGAACTGCTTTCACTGTGTCCTCTAGTTTCAGTATATTGTATAGCCATTATAGTTTCATTGAACATACTGATTAATTTTGTCTCTTATTTCCTTTGTGACCCATTGGTTGTTCCAAAGGGTGTTGTTTAACTTCTATGTGTTAATAGAGTTTTGTAATTTGTCCTTGATTTCCAGTTTCACTGTGCTATGGTCGAATAGTATACATGGGATGATTTCAATTCCTCTCCCTTTACTTAAACACAGTTTTTTTTGGCTAATCCATGGTCTAATTTGGAGAATATCCCACGTGCAGCAGAGAAGAATGTACATTCTAATGTTTTGGAGTGGAACACACTACAGACATCTACAAAGTCCATTTGTCCACAGGCTTAGTTTAATTCTAATAGTTCTTCGTTAATTTTCTTGGTCTAATTGATCTATCTATTTGTGAGATCTATCTATTTATATGAAACTAACTATGTTAGTATTTATTTGGTTTTTCCTGACTGAGAACATTTGTTTTATGTAGTTGAGCAGACCTGAGTGTGATGCGTGGATGCAGTGGGCTTTGTTCTAATGGGATATCCTCTGTCATTATGGAATATCAAGGGCTTGGGCATCACTGTGCCTATTTCATAATGAAGCTTGAATCATGGGTCAGAGAGGCCACTTTGGGAATTAATTCAGATTTCTGAATATTGTGTCATTCTTCCTAATTCATGCCATGGGTGCTTGAAAGAAAAATGAGTCAGCCAACATCATTTTCTATAGAATGCATTCACTGTCATTTGAAGAATTAGCACATTTTTCTTTGAAAAGATTCTTGTCCTTGAGGCTCCGTCAGGGTTGAGACACAAACACTTGAAGTAGATACATCAGGAAACCCATGAAATTACAGAACACTAAGGGAATGAGTCTACAAGTATTAAGTGAAAGAGCATTGTTGTAAGAGGTTCATTCAGGCCAATGATAAAAATCATTACAACTTATAGGCTATTTACTTGGGCAAGTTACTTAATTTCTCTGATCATCAATATGAAAAACTGAAATATTGATGCATTCTGACTAGGGTTATTATCAGGTTTAAATGTAATAATGTCGGTAAAACAATGGTGAAAAGGATACAGTAAATGTGTGTAGATATAGGATTCACAAATAAAAGGAACAAAATATAAAATAATACATAGGATAAAAGCACGTGAGATAAGATTTCCAATTGCTAACATCTTATCTGGGTGCACTGATGCAGGTAGGAGTCTTTTGGCTGGATGGTGCCCTATGTATAGGTAGGAGAACCCTTGCTGTTAGATGAGGTTTGAAAAGGGGAAAGGGGAGGCAAGATGACCCAGCAGGAACCTATACAGAGACCCAGACAACAGGTCAGCTCTAGGAGTGAGACCACAGAGCAGGGGCCAAACTGCAAGGTCTGTCTCCTCATCAGCGCAGGTCTGAGTTAGTAACTGGGGTTTGGTGGGGGATGGAGAGAGAGCAGCACTGTGGAGCACTGTGCCCTTTGCTCTGAGTGTGTCTGGGACCCAAAGCAGGTCCCTACTCCCTTCTAGGAGTGGAAATGAGTGTGCACAGCAAAGAGAGCATGGAAGCAAGGCAGTGAGCTTGAGAGGAAGACTCTGTTGCCCGGAGGAACAAGGAGGGCCAAGCAGGAAGGGAGAACAAGCAAGCAGGTTTTATTGGAGAAGAGACACATCCTGAGATGGAAGAGTTTGGTTTTTGTCAGATCAGGCAGAGAAGCATCGAAGGGACTAAGAGAAAAAAGAAAGAGAGAGGGAATAAAACACTGGGGTTGGTAATTTGAGTTTATCGGTTATGACTTGGGTAGATCAAAAGTACAGGTACAACAAACAAACATAAGGTTGAAGCAGGGAGATCAGGGAAGTTGGAGTTAGTGCTAGATGCAAGCGTGAAGATGCAAGATGCAAGTTTCTCATTTGGAACCCAGCCTAGTCATGAAGTCCTTGGAAGACAGAACGGGTACGTCACTTTTCTTTCTCTGCTTTGTTAGTTATTCTAGTCAGTTAGCACTATGAAGAAGAGACTTTTGGACAAGTCCACTTTGAATTGGCCAGCCAAGCTCTTTGCAGAAGTAGGTAGGAAAGATCACCAAGAATCCAGGATCCAGGCATCTCCATTTCTCTTGGGGCTAAACTCTTACTCCTTTGACTCAGAAGCAGAGGACCCGGAAGGGAGAGAGATCCTTTCAAGCTCTTTCCAACAGAGAGGACTTTCTTAGCCAACATCTTTGTTTGGCAAGATGCTTAGAAATGCAGAGAGGAGGAAGAAAATTTGGAAAAGTTTTAATGAAGGGAAGTAGGATACCCAAAGGGCCTCTTGCCAGCAGAAGCTAGAGGGTAGATAACCTATGATTACAGAAGATAGGTGGAATGGGAATAGCGAGGTGGTAGACTCCCTCAGGTTGTGTCTTCTGAAACTCTCAAGATTCTTTCATCATCCACATCTCACTGTTTCCCGGGGACAAGGGTCAGCTTGAAAGCAGTTCAATAAAATCTTTTACCTCCTTACTAGAGAGAAAAGTTTTATTGATGCCTAATATTGTTAAATGCCAGATTCACAATGAAGCTAGCCTAAAACAGTAAGAAAGATAGAAAATGATGACAAAACATACTTGGTTTCTAATGTCACTGGAATCCTTAGCATGCTAGGATCATGGTAACTACACATTCTTCCTCTCATCTTTTATAAATCTGAAAAGTCACATTAGAAGGCTTCTTCCAACTTTGAAATTCAACAATTCTGAAATCTATAATACTACAAAAAGAAGCAATGAGATGAATCAATATTTTCCACTTAAAATGGCTCCATTCGCCTTCCTTTACTGGAAATGGAAGTTTAAGATGCAGCTCAGCTCAATTTTTTTTTTTTTTTTTGCTACACAGCATTTTATTTTTTTAGGAGTAACTAAGAAAGTTAGATTCAGATTTAAATTCGTTAATGACCTGTCCCAGAATTATTAACAATGGGACTTAAATTTTGATTTGTGAAAACAGAATAATCTATAAGACATCTCCTCAAAAGGGACAAGGGCAGCTTAGTGGCTGCATGTGGCAGCTCTGTTGTCTCAAAAGAGTACTGGCTCCTTAGTAGGTATCCCTGGTCAGCCAGTGCATATGGCACCAAGGCACATGCAGGGCAGGCTGGCTCCTTCAGAAGTCAGGCAGGCCAGGTAGTGGGGGGAGAGAAGCAAAACTCTCCCCTTCTTTGCAGAGAGCCCCCACAGCCCTCTGAGGCCTCACATCCCCTGCCATCTTCTCCTTGAACTCCTTCATTGGGGTCCTTGAACCCATGTCGTTCCGAATCTGTAGAGTCAGCTCTATAACTCTGTGCATAAAGTATGCTATTTTTTGGAAGACTTTTTCCAAAAATCCAAGAGTCGTTAGTGCCAGGGTTCCCAGACGCAGTCTACTGGGCCTCACCTGGATAAGTATTCTTATTGCAGGCAATAGAACAAGTTTCTAGCACCTTCTCGGCCCTTCCACTATCTGTGCCCTTGGAACATACATCCACTAGGATATCAGAGTCACCTGTGACAATTTCATAACCCAGCTCTGTAATGGCCTCAGCCAGAGCTCTGCAGTTGGCCTCCACCTGAAGCTGATAGTTTTTTGAGTTCTGTAGTTGTGGCTCATTTCAGAGCCACAGCAATTCCAGCAGGGTCATGGTTGTTGGAGGCCTGGGGACCTGGAAACACAACAGAATTGATGAGCTACTCCAGCGTGTACAGAATTATCTTGTCAGGCTTGGGATCCATACTGTGTACTCTTTTTCTGTAAAAGGTCATGCCTCTGAGGGTCTTGGCGGTTGTGGTGGTCACCACATGGCAGTGCTCAAAAGAGGAGGGCACCATGCAAGCTGCACCAGCCCACTGGTGTGCGCCATGTCTGCCATGAGATATGCTCCGTTCTCATCTGCAATCTTCTGCAAACATGCATAGACCAGGTTTCGAGAGTAGTAGCTTGTTCCAGCAATGATCAGCTTTGGGTGGAAGAGGCGAGCATTCCCCTCCACCTGGTTTTAGTTGAGGTACCCGGTGTCTGGATATACCTTATAGGGCATACATTCAAAGAAGATGGATGTAGCAGAGATTTTCTTCTTGTCTGTCATGCACCCATAAGTCAAATGGCCCCCATCAGGCAGGGTCAAGCCCATGATGCTCCTATGGGGCTCCACTAGGGCAATATACACTGTGAAGTTTGCAGAGGAGCCTGAGTATGGCTGGACATTGACCCTCAGCATCGCGGGTCTAGATGATAGGTCTGCAGTGCTCACTCCTGACTTGGTATCTCCAGTTCATCAATAAATTCATTTCAGCCATAATATCTCTGGCCAGGATACCCCTCAGAGTATTTGTTATTTAAGCGGGAGCCAAGGGCCTCTAGAACTGCTCAGCTAGCAAAATCCTCTGAGGCAATCAGCTTCAGTCACACTTGTTGCCAGTTTTTCTCCTTCTTAGTGATGTTGCACACCTCAGTACCACTGCCCTTGAGGGACTGTGCCAGAGTAGTTTCGTGGGAAGTCCACAGGCCAGCATCCTTGTGAGTTCCACTGACTGGAGTCATCATCACACTAGTTCAAAGTGAAACGCAGCCTCCAATGTACCGGCTACACCTCAGTCCAACACTACCTCGGGTCCCACACAAGCTAGGCCCCACCGAACCGCAACCGCCACGTGACTCTAAGCCAGCACAGCTCAATATTATTCATTGACTGAATGGAACCCCTACATTTGTGATTGCTTCTAGTCTCTGGAGAACTGTTCTCCTGTGATTCATCAGAATGAGAAATACACCAAAAGGATAAAAGTGACTTGATTTTTAAGTGTCATTCTTTTGAGAAGTTTTTCATTCTATATTCTCCTGAAATTCATATTTTGATTTAGGCAGATTCTAGACTATTCCCAGGACTTGTGGTTAAACTTAAAGCAGCTATATATTTCAGTCTTAAAAGCAATGGTTTTTCATGCTTTTCCTATTGAGTCTTCTTTCTTGTAGCTGCTATGGCCCAACTTCAAGTTACTGCTCTTACCATTGCCATGGTAATGATAGATGACATCATTGAATCCAGAAACAGACAATTATCCTATATTCTAAATAAGTTTTGGTGATTAAAGGACTCAGAAAAGATGCTGACTTTGGAATTAAGATTTGGAAGACAAATTTGTTTTCCTATACAATTTTCTACTTCACAATATAATATATTCAATTTGTTTTCATGATCTCTTTCCTGAAGAAATCTAAAGCATATTATGGACACTCAGGCTTAATTCTTGTGCTTATTTAAAAGAATATCTGTATGTGTATTACATTTAAAAAGAAATAACTATTATTTGCATGTTTCCCATATGTCAGAATTTACACACAGGTGTCTTACGTGACTTATCTCACTTAGTACTTGAAACAGCCCTAGAGGAAGATGAGTATTTTAAAAAGTCATTCCAAATGAAGAAACAGAAGTACAGAGATTTTAATTAACTTGTCCAGGGTAATTTAAGCACTGATGGCCAGTGTGGGGGATTTAAGCACCTCGTTGCCACTGCCCAGAGCTCATCTGCTTAATCATCTACAATAAACACTGTGTTAGGTGAGGCAAAGCATCGGGCATCTGATCTTCAAATCCCTTAACAGAGCAAACAAGACCCTCGGCCATCCTTTTTCTTTTTTTCTCTTTATTTACTTTTTTGAAGGTTTTGAGACAGGGTCTTGCTATGTAGTTTAGGCTGACATTGAACTTACTATGTAGCCCAGGCTGACCTTGAGCTCATGAGGATCCTCCTGTCTCAGCCTGTTGAGTGCTAGGATTGCAAGCATATGCCAGTCTAGTTTACTCATCATGCATTGTATCTTCTTACTTCAAAGTGAAATATTCACCTCCCTTAGAAGCCACTATTATTTCTCTAATATATATATATATATATATATATATATATGTGTGTGTGTGTGTGTGTGTGTGTGTTTCCTGTATTGTTTTCCCCACCTATAGAACATGAATATAAATGTTTATGTCCCATATTGGTTATGAACCGTTAGAAGCTGGGGATATAGCTCAATGATCAAGTATTTGCCCAACGTGCACGAGGATAACTCTTATTAGACAAGAGGTAGATTACTATGGACATGATTAGTTTGACAATGAGGTTCCCAGAAATACATTGGATGGGCCAGAGTGAGAAGATAGCTAAATGATCTTAATAAAAGAAGAAAGAAATGAAAAGTTTTGAGTAAATAATAAAGGAAGAAAAAGAAATTAATGAAAAATGAAAGCTAGCAATATTAGGTAGGAAAATCAACCTTCTCTTTTGCCCAGGACAGATGAGTTTTCTAGGACACGGTACTTTCAGGACCAGAACAAAAACATCCCAAGAAAACTGGAACAAGTTTGTCAACCTGGTACATAGTAGGAGCTAGGAATCTCAATAGAAAAGATTATGGAGAGGTCTTCCAGAACAGAGATGTCCAATTGTTAATTTTAGGCTATTTCTTTGTACTCCAGCTTAACTCCCCTTTCCCCCATCTTGACCTAAGCCCTCCATGAAGCCTGTTACACACATGATGTGTTTCACCTGTGTTATTGTGAGAAGTCAAGGTCCTAGGATAGTATCCACCGAGCAAAACTACACAGGGAGGCACAGCACATGGAAGGTAACAGCATTTTCAGAAGTTACAATTTCTTCCTTAACATTTTGCAAATGTAATAAAACCAAAGAGCTGGATAGTGATCTCCAGTGGTAGCTAAACTCATTAAATGAAAGGCCAGTGGAGCACCGACGGCTCCCAAGCCCACTGACTTACATTACCATCCCATAAAGGCAATTCCAGGTATTATGAGTTCTCTGGTGACTCACCATTCTGCGCAGGGTACGATGCAGCCAGTAGTACATAAGGTTACCTTAGAAGTGATCTGGACCTTTCAAAAACAAAATACTCTGTATCTCACTATCAAGGTAATGGAAACAGAATGGCTAAAGAATCACGTTAAATAAGCCCACAGAGAAGCAGTTAGTAAGCTTCACACAGTGGAAAACTTTACAGAATAAAAACTTAGGTATTCAGTAAATAAATATCAAGGAAAAAGAGGGAAAGTAATCTCAAAATGTAGAGACCTGGGCTGAAGAGGTAGCTCAGTAGTCTAAGTGCCTGCCTAGGCAAGCAGAAGGATGTGGCCTCAATCCTCTGTACCACATGCTATGCCAGACCTGCCCTGGGTGTGCTAAGCAGGTCACCAAGACCTGTAATCCCAGTGCTAGAGAGGCTGAAACAGGAGGATCACTACAAGTCTGATCTGCATAGTGAGACCCTGTACCAAATACATAAAAAAAAAAAAAAAATTGAAACAAAATTTAGAGGCCTAAGAGGAATTATAGTTAAATGTAGTTCAAGGGCTTCTAGAGATTCTGATTAGTACCAATCAACTGTAAAAGAAAATTTATTGTGGAAATTTGTATTTGATTATATTAAGGACCTATGTTATTTTTAGATGTGGCAGTGATATTATAGTATAAAAATAACCTTACTTTGGAGAGACACATATTGTATTATTTAATCACCCAATGGAAAGGGCTAGATAAGTGAATGGAAGAAAGGGGCTCATGCGATTACAAAGACTGAAAAGGCCAACAGGGATCATCTGCCAGTTAGAGATTCAGAGAACCATGGGATTGCTTCAGTCCAGGTCCAAATGCCTCAGGTGATCTCTGACCTCACTGGAATTCTTTGAATGCTAGGATCATGGTAATTTCACATTATCCCTCTCATCTTCTGTAAATTAAAAAAAGCACATTAGCAAGCTTCTTCCACTTTTAACATTCAATAATTATGAAATTTGTAATACTACAAAAAGGAAACTAAAGACTGAGAGACTTATGGGGTGCTACTACTGGAAGTCCTGGAGTAAAAAGCCTCAGGAACCTAGAGTTCTTATGTCTAATGGTAGAAGAAGAAGAATTCCCAGCTTCTGGAGACATGTCTCTCTGTTCTTTTCTGTTCTATGTGAAACCCAGATAACTGGATGGCGTCTGCCCATAGTTGAAGGTGAATCTTCCTCACTCAGTCCCCTGACTTGAATACCCCTTCTGGAAACATCCTCGAAGTTGGGCCTGGGAGTGATGCCTTTCCAAACGTCAAGGTATCTCTCGACCCAGTTAAGTGGATACTCAAAATTAACCATCACACATACTGCATTTCTGAAGTAATACTGTGTAACACGTGGCTGCAAACTTAGAGGCTGAGAACAACACACATTTGTGATTGCTCTGTTTGCTACTTTCAGGTCTGACCCTAGTTTAGCAGGGTTATCCTCAAGGCAGTAACTAAGATGCCAGTCAGGGCTGTGGTCTCATCTGAGACTTAAGTGAGAAAGAGCCCACTTTCCAGTGCATTTAGTATTTGGCAAAATTCAGTTGTCTGCAAGTCACAACCGAGAGTCTGTTCCTTGCTGGCAACCTTGGGGGCCAGCCTCAATTCCTGCCCTTCTTACCTCACCACCGGGATGCTCATCACATGGCAGCTTTGTTTTTCAAGTCCAGCAAGGAAACACCTCCTGGAAAGATGCTAATATAGTCTCATTTAATCATGTGTGTTCTGTCATGTTGGCAATGCTACTAGCCATAAATAAGTCACACATTCTGCCCACATTCAGGGGGAGAGGTGTATGTGAACACTAGCAAGTAGGAGTCTTGGAGGTTGGTTCCCTTAGAGTCTGCTCACCATACATACTCAAAATGTTTTTGAACTAAATACTTCTATTTCTAAGAAGAACAGTAGGTCAAAGATTTTTAAAAATGATCTAGTATGGTAGGATGTTGATTTAAAAATTTGAATGTAAGTTGACTGTTGTTGAATATAATTGATTATGCACATTTTAAATGTCTCTTTCCTAATTTTATAATAACACTTAAAATCATATCAGCTAAATTAATCAGAAGAAGACATTCAAAATGGTAAAAGGTTAGTCGCACTGTGAGTGTCCTGGGAACTTTTGGAGGTAGTCTCCTTAAATGCTTAAATTGGACATTCAAGCTAATTTATCCTTAAATGTTGAGGCAAGGTGAATTCCAAAACCTGGAGCACTTAGGGATGGCGGAGGCTGATATTTAGATTGTGCCTCAATCTATAAAGAGCACCTGACATATCACAGGTGTTAATAAATGACCAGTCTTGTTCTTAGACTCTGTCACTGTCTGCATCATTTGCTGTCTTTATATAATCTTTAGGATCTACATGACATTAAATGTATTACAAAAATTTAATGTCAGTTACATGTGGAGATACCAGGAGGCATTTTGTGCATCTGCTACCTAATAAGTGACATTTGATAGTACAGTCATGGCTTCTGACCTTTTCACTAAGATGCAAAATGCTATAGATGGAGCTTAAATTCTGTGTATGCATACACACACACACACAGACACACACACACACATACACACAAATACACCACTCCCTCTGTGCTCTCCTCTCAGTACTGGAAGGACAGTGGATGGGATCCACAATGCCTACGAAGAAAAGTGCTTCAATTAATGGTATGGTCTCTACTGCTGAGGAGGAAGGTAAATATTCTTTAGGAAGCCAGGGTTAGGGTGGGAGGAAAGGAATAAGGCTTTGCTTCATCACGGAAATCCCTCTCAGATCAGCAGGAACACAAATGTGGTTATTAAAGGAAATACATGCTGGAGCACTTGTTATTCCGGTGGCTGCCTCTTAACTTGCTGCACTTATTTCATTAGTAGGCAATGAGGGAGGATACTCTGTACTGGATCTTACACTTCCTGGAATTGCTGTGCTTCTAGAAATGAATTGGACGGTGAGAAAGTGAGCCAAACCAGAAGGAATCAGATTCATGCTGCACATATGCAGAATGGCTGGTGTTTTCCTATGTTGTTTTATTGCTTGACCCAAGAATCAGATGATTACAATGGTGAGGCTGAGTCCCTTGAGCCTGAACTAGGGACTCAGAATCCCCCTTCTCTGTGGTTATGGACTCAGAATAAGCAGATGTGTGCAAGTCATGATTAGTTGTTGAGGGAGAGTTGGCTTCTCAGAGGTCCTTGTTCTAGCACAGAGCAGAGGATAGAATGAAAAAAATATGAACCTTGAGGGTCTCTTAGTGTCTTGGTTACTTTACTTTCAATGCTACGACAACCTATCTGACACCCAAAATTAAGGAAGGAAAGGTTTATTTAGCCTACAGTCCATCCTTGGCTGGCTCCAAGGCATAGCACATGGAAGAAGGAAGCAGCTCATGGCAGCAGAAAACAGCAAAGAGAAAAAGGGAGGAGTAGCAGCCACAGAAGCTTGCAAGACTCTCTCCCTGCCTGATATAGTATTCAGGCTGTCAGCCCCAGGGCAGGAGCAGTGCTCACATCTATAATCCCAGCATTGGATCATGAATTGATCATAAACTCTAGAGGCTCACTCCAAAGACTGCATGAGGCTTTGGGGGAATCAAATAGACACAAACAATCACACTTAGAGCTCTTTTCTGTTTTGTTTTCTGACTCTTACTGGGATCCTTTGACAGTGTCAGTTTGGTTACTGAAGGGTCTTGCTCTGCCCTGATGGTTAATAAAGATATAAGATAAGTGCCTGGCGGGATGGCTCAGTGGTCTAAAGCGCCTGCTTGGGAAATCTTAGGCGGCTTCAGGGACCGCGGTTCGATCCTCGGCACCACATGCTGCGCCAGCCCTGCCCTCTAGGCGGGCTGAGCCGGCCATAAATATGAGTGAATAAACAAACAAAGGTTCTGAAACAAGAAAATAAATAAATAAATAAAATTAAAAAAAAAAAAAGATATAAGATAAAAGTTGAAAAGCCCAGAGATTTGGCACCTGAGAACCAAAGGCCTCCAAACCCAGAGTAGACCAGTGACTGACAAGCACCAAGACAGATACTGAAGGACAAAAGTAATTGGAAATCATTCCTCTCATGACTCGAAGTACTTTTTCCCCACTGTAATTTTTCAAGTTCAGATAAAGACAGGTTGAGGTTAAGCACAGAACTAGAAGTAAAGACATCCAAGTCCTACCCAGACTCTATTTGGGGAAAGATGTCACAAGTGTTGTGCATTAATCTATCTGGTGAAGCCTTGGCAGCTTCCCTTGTTAAGTGAGTGAATCTGCCTGCCTATCCTAAAATGATCACACTCTCAAATTTCTGTTGCTAGAGAAAATGCATAGAAATGATGAGAATATGGTTCTCTCTTAAATTGTACCTGTGATGGTATGAAAACCATCTTTTTCCTCCACTATGCTTGTTTCCCTATGTAGAAAGTAGGGAACAGACTGCTTCATCCCTGCTCTTCATCCCCAGACTCTTAGCTGCAGACCTGAATGAGGATGACCCACAAGTCATCCTTAACAGGATGACAGTTCTGTTAAAAATCAGTCACATAAGCCTGATGCCCTTCCCATTTCTATGTACTCATAAGGTGAAGAATTTCTGTATAATCATCTGGAGAAATCATTTTTATTCTAGCCACATAGAAACATTTAATAGGAATCTAGATGTCTGTTTGAAGAAGACAAATTCACTTCCAGATGATTTTGGCTACATGGGATTCTTTCCTATTGCATTAACAAGAGCATATTCTGCCTTAGAAATCCTTTAATATCTAGCTGAGACCATCAGTTTCCAAATACAAGCTTGGACCAGAGCTCTGGCAGAGCTACCAGGAGACATGCGCTTGCATAATCAGGAGCTTATATTTGAAAAGAATATGTTAACCTTTCCCCGATGCAGATGATAAACACTTTCAACAATCTCATGACCGCCTGAGGCTTTAAAGGGCAAGAGACAATAACTGCCACCAAAATAAGTTTTGTACCTTGAAAGAAGATCTCAAGGCTGAAAGGAAAATTCTACAATGTCATTCACTGGGTTCATGTTGCTTTCTCCTTCTTAATGAAGCATCTGTTAGTATGTATGTCCTTCTCAAATAAACTTTTTGGAAAAGGTGTTGAATTTAGAACAAAAGATTGTAGAAACCTTTTTTTTTTTTTTTTTTTTGCAAAGATGGCAAGAGTGCAGCTAAATATTCTTAGTAAGAAATAAAGATGATTTATGTCTTCTGAAAAATTAGTAATTAAATAGTCTCCAAGCATGTAAATATGATTGGAGGGCATTTTTAAGAAAATTAAGTCAAGATGTATTTCGTTAGCTAATTTTTTAAAATCCAAATAAGCTAATAGGAGCATAATTCTCAAATTCTGATGCAGCCTACCATTCTAATGACTTTTCCTTTGTTGACCTTTCTCAGGTATCTATGTGCAATGGAAAGGGAAGGGCCAATGTAACATGAGAACCCACTGCTTCATTTACTGAAGAGGAGGACTATGCATGCAGAGTTGTTTATGTTTACTTAGGACAAAGTACCCTGTTTTCAGTGTAAAACTGAAAATGAGAGACCACCAGATCCTGGACATCATTGGATAGAATAAAAAAGGAAGTTATAGCCTCAAAGAAATTTCTATTAGCATATATAAACTACAGATTGGACTCTTAAAATGTAACCTTCAGAACCAGACCATCTGCTGAATCAAAAACTTACAGTGGGACCAAAATTTAGTGGTTCAATAAGGCCTCAAGTAGTTCTGATGCACATTAAAAGCTTCTATTATTATCCTTGCTCTTCAAGCTGTTCATGTAGCCTCCTTGTGTCTGTTTCTCTTGTTCAAAGGTGATCATGACACCCATCTGGGAGAGTCAAGAACAAGAAGACTAGATTTCAGCCCTAGTTCCTTTCTTCCCTAGTTCTATATTCTTGACAGAGATTATTCAAACTTAAATTTTCATAATATAAAGTAATATGTTAATGCATGGAACGTAGAGCTAGATTGGTGAGATGAGCTTTAGGAGGCTTAGATTCAATAGCCTCCAACATCACAAGCTTCACTGGTGGCACACTGCAATTGCAAAACCTTTGACTGTATATGTATCTGCTTCCTCTTAGTCCAAAGAGAAGTATATTCTTTCCTGTTTTTTTTCTTTCTTTCTTTCTTTTTTCTATGCAACATCAATAGGGAAGTGGGTCATGCCCACACACTGCACTCTGTAGAATGATGGTGAGGACAATATGCAATATGTCAACGTTCAAAGAAAAGAAGGGGGAAAAGAAAAAAAAAAGTAATGTGGATTTAGAAAGGTTAATGTTTAATTGTTTGATCAATCTTATATACCTATATGTATTAATCTAAACTGATCTGATGATGAAAATATGTAATATAACCATTGTTAAATTTAAAATAATTGAAAATAAAATAAAATAATATGTTACAGGTCAGTGAGATAGCTCAGCAGACTAAGCAACTATTTAGGCCAATGCAGGGACTGGTGTTCGATCCTTGGTGCCACATGCCAAGCTAACCCTGCCCCCACATACACTGAGCTAGCCACTGAGTCCAGGTATGGTGGCACTTGCCTATAATCCCAGTGCTGGAGAGGCTGAAAACAGGAGCATCACTAGTAGTCCATACTGTGTAGTGAGACCCTGTATCAAATACATTAATTAGCTAATTAGTTAATATAGTGACATTTGTTCCACTAACCTTGTAGACTGAGGCAAGTGTCTAAGAAAAAATAAATGCTTTTTTTTCCTGAAAAGGGTAGCACATTAAGATTTCTTACATCAAGACCCAAATAAGTCCTTCATAGGAAATCAGCCTACACATCTTATGGTGCATCTATTATTTTAAAACTGTTCTAAAAACTAGAGTCTTGCAATAAGTAAGAATCATGGGTGTCACCTTAGTGGATAGCAGAGCTAGTGAGATGCACCCCATGAATACACCTTCAGAAGTCCTACACCCACACAAAATTATTGGGCATACAGGACCTGATGCAACTCACTCATTTTTGTGATGCAGAATTCTTTGAGTCATGGATTGCCTTGAGAGTCTGATGAAATCTGGGGATTTTCTCCAGAAAAGTGTAATACACATGACTAAGAATATTTGTAGAAGTATTCTTTGTAGATATTGACAAACTTTCTTAAGATCCCTTTGTAGGATTGTAGATTAAGAACCTCTAGTTTTGAAATAAGTAAAAGATAGTGATTAACAAAAATAAGGGACCTGGATATTAATAGAAATCTTTTTGAGATCCCTGTGGCTGACAGTCTCTGAGATTACATTTCCACTGATGTTAACAAACAGAATTACTGGAAGTAACGCTACGGCTGTTCAGGATTTAACAAGGCCACAGCTCAGATGTAATACATCCATCTTGCGATAGGCATCTCAAACCACTGGCAGTGTAGGTATGACTTTCCCACTGGGTGGTTTTTTTTATTAACTTTACTAGGAAAAAGACTGATAAAGTGGTTACATCTATTTGTAAATTTACCATTTGTAGTTCAAGCCTGAGGAAGCATGTTAAGCTTTATAAGCGGAAAAGTTTTGCTAATTACAGTCTTATGGCCTTGGAAGGCCCTATGATGCCCACTTGAGAAGCCTACTTTGATAAAGAGAATATAAGAGAGAGAGGAGAAACCTAGTTGTAACAATATTGTAGATAAGCTCAACTCAGCTCTTTCCAACCTGTAGAGGCACGTAAATGAAGTACCTTGAGTGTCCCTGTAAGTCAGGTCACCAGAAGACTGCAGCTGCAGCCCAGCAGATGGCATGTGGAACAGAAATACCCAGGTAGAGATGCAGTCAGTTCCTAAACTCATGATAGAAAATACACCTGTTGTTTGTTTGTTAATTTATTTACTTTTATGTATTTGGTACAGGGTCTCACTATGCAGCTTGAATTCCGAGTGTTTGTCCTGTTTTCAGTCTCCCCAGCACTGGAATTAGGGGTGTGTGCTACCATGCCAGATCTCAGTGACTGGCTTAGCATGTCTGTGGGTGGAGGAGGGGCTGTCCTGGCATGTGGTGCGGGACATTGAACCCTGTTCCCTGTGCTTGACTAAGCCGGAATGCAGCTATTCTTGCATTAAGTTGGAATGATTTGTTTTGCTGAAGTAGATAGTGCCAGAAACAAATGACTGGGGGAAAAAAAAAAGGAAGAATTAGGAAATTAATGAGTTATATTTAAAAAATAGTACAATGATTAATCAGCCTGGGATAGTCAACAAGGAAATCTATGGGAGACGTGAGATTGGAAAAATGAGAAATGGTGAATTCATATCAAGTTGAGAGGGACCGGAAGTAATTACATTCTCAGGCATCTCTTGTATCTGAAAGAAGGATGCATGCCATTTTCTGATTGACTTATCTTTGTCTGGGGTTGGGCTGGAGCAGACAGTACTGACAGAGAGGTTAGTGCAAGCACAGCCCACACTCATCCACACCCAACTGATTCACATTGGAGACTTAGAACATTTGTCCAAGTGTGCTTTAGCCTAAAGAGGGCTTTGTTTTATGTTCCCCAAGAAGGCGGACAGTATCAGATACCCTTTTTTGTCCTCTGCTAGTACTTATTTATTGATTCATACAACTATCTGGAAGGCGACTTGCTTCTAGATTTTAGAAAATGGGTGAAATGATCCTCTTTGGAATCATTTATAAAAACTTATCCATTAGATTTGCCTCTGCTGGGAATCATAAAAGAAGAGGTAGGAAAGTGAAGATCATTTGTTCTTCAGTTTTCACTGGATTTTCATCCGTTCCTTTCACAGACCAATGGAGTACTCCCAAAATTAGTGTTCAGACTGACCATGCATAAAACATGTAAATTTGAGGTTGGAAAAGGGGCAAGTCAGGCGAAGTGGCACATGCCAGTAATCCCAGCATTTAGGAGGCTGAGGCAGGAGGGTCACCGGGAGTTTGAGACCCATCTGGGCTGCACAGTGATGGCCCAGCCACAGCTTCTGAGAAGCTCCATGGCTTAATGGAGAAAGCCTCACTTTCACATGCAGTGGAATTTGATGTGGCTCTATGATTGATTCTCAGCCAGACCTTGGCAAGTTTCTTCGCTTCTGCTGACTTCTGTCATGTATCTGTAAAATTAACAAGTAGACAAGTGCTTCTGAAACTGCGGTGTGCAAATAAATCATCTGAAGATCTGTTTAGAATATACATTCTGAGTCAGCAGGTCTTCAGTAAGGCCTGCTATTCTGCCTTACTAACTTATACCTACATTGTGGCAGTGTTGCTTTATATGGATCATGCTTCAAGCAGCAGAAACCCAGAAGATTCTCTGAGGTCCCCTTCAGATAGGTGTGTTGAATGTTTGGCTTTTTACTTTCTTTTTGGCTTGTAATGTAGATTTTTGAACTCAGATTTGTACATTGAGCTACATCCTGGTTCTTTGAATTTTAAAATCACAAGCACCTTTTTCTCCCACTACTTCCCCTAAAATGCAAATATTCCCGTGTGGTTTGCCACGGAGTATCCAGTAACTGTCAGGCATGTGTAAAGCTTAAGAATTTAAGACATAACTACTTATCTTAGTGCACACTTGTTATCCGAGCCCTGTAGGGGGCTGAGGCAGGAAGACTGTAAATTTGAGTCTAACTTGAGTATTATGGTTTGTGTCTAGTTATGCCCCTAAAGCCTCATGCAGTCATGGGGTGGGGATTTCCAGGGTTTTTGATTAACTCATGATCCACTGGGATTCTGAGCGATCCAAGACTGGAATTATGGGTCTTAGTACTGCTGGGATTATGGGTGTGTGTACTTTCCCCAGCTTGAAGCAGAGAGGCTGAATGCAATTTAAGAGAGATAGACTTCCTCTCTGTTGCTGTTTTGTTGCTGCTGCTCCTCTTGCTCTTCGCAGTTGCAATGAACTGATGCTTTCTGCCCTGTTCCACCCAGCCTTGGAGCCAACCAAGTGTAGACTGAAACCTCCAGTAACTGTGAGCTAAATAAGCCTTTCCTTCCCTCATTTTGAGTTCAGATATTTGTTCCCAGCAATGATAGAAGAGTAACTGAGACATTGAGCAACTTAATTTAGAGACCCTCTCTCTAAATAAAAGGATAAAATAAAACAGATCAAAGATATATTCAGAAGGAAGGCCTTAGATTCAATCCCCACTACCAGACAACCCCCCCCACACACACACCAAAAACAAACCAACCAACAAACGAAAAACAAAAACAAAACAACAAAAAAAAGCCAAATCTAAAACAACAACAAAAACTAACTACATGGAAATGTGTGGCTTCTGGTCTGACCCATATGGGTCTCTTGGTAAGAGATGTAACATTTGCATGTTCCTCCAGTTAGCCAAACAATAATGGAAAATTTGCCTTTTGTTCAATCACCTCAGTGCAGCAGCATTCAGTATTATAAGTTATCTCTTAATAATTTGACTGCAAAGGACTTTTGACACCCTTGACACCCACGTGCTAACGCCAGCTTCAAGCAGAGGTGTGGAAGAGTCCTGCAATAGGAAGCTCCTGCCCTTTCAGATGACAGCAATTACAATCCCACTTCCAGGAACTCTGTTCTCAGTTTCCATAGCAACACAGATCAAATTAGCTTTGCTGACACTGAGCAAGTTTGGTTTCAAAAGGGAGGAGTGAGATTATCATCAAGTAGAAATAACTAGTTGGCTCACAGTCTATATTTTGCTTTTAATTTTATCCTCACCATTTATGTGATTCTTCAGAGTGACTACCACACTGTATGGGAGTCATAAGGTTATTTTTTTAGTTTAGGATACATATATATTGTTTTCTTAAAATATCCATGTTTCACTCTTAATCAACTCCACAAGAATGTGCAGGATCTTGACTCAGAGTTGTGTGCCCAACCTATGTAAGACCTCAGTTAGTGTAGGCAAAGGAAAGGGTTTCTTCAACACAGGAGAGAATGAACATAGCATCTTGGCCCAAGCATACTGACAGCCACCCACGTTAATGGGAAACAGGGTGTAGAAAGGTAGAGACAGACTTGTACAATTGAGCTCAGGTTTGTTCCCAGAAGTTTCCTGTGTTGGAAGCTTAGTTCCTAATCTATTGGTCTTATGGAATCATGGAGACATTCAGAAGTGGGGCCTGGCACCCTCTAAAGAGGAAGTGTGGGTATCTGTAAATTTAGGGACTCCTGTTATAGAACAGGCTAAGTCGTTGGGAGGCATAGGCACATTCATTAAGCAGAATCAAAGAACATGCGTAGAAAGGAGTATGGATGCTTGAGAGTGAGAAGCATTATTTTCTGCAGTTGGCCATCTCTGTGGGATAGTGTCCCAAAGAGCAAACATTCAGGAAAAAAGCATATTGTAAACTTGGGTCACTGAATCCTAAAGCTGTAGTTAACTTAAAAGAACAGTTTTGAAATTAAAAGGTCCTTGTCTCCTCTCTCCCTGTCTTCATTCCTTCAGTCATCCCTTCAGGCCCAGTTAGCGGGTGGTGAATTCATTGGAAGCACAATCCTCTGAAGGGGTCATTGCTGGACTCAAGCAGTGAGCGAGGCCTCACAAGAGTGAATTGTTCTACAAAGAGCAAGATGGCTCTTCCTTGCCCTCTGGCTTCCTCTCTCACCCTGTGACTGCTTTCTCTCACAAGTCTCTCTGCCATGATACCTTCCATCACATGGTCATGTAGCCAGGGGAACCTTCACCAAAGGCCAGCAAGATAAGTTTACCAAATTGTGGACTTTTAATTTCTAATTCTATTAAGCTAAATAAGCTTCTCTTCTGGACGAGCACCCAGCTTCAGATATATTGTTTTAGTAACAGACAAAGGACTAATACACAGATCAACATGCTCGAGCAGGCTTTGCTACTATTTCACTTTTAGAAAGTGAAGATTCAGTTGTACTGTTATGCTTTATCTGGAGTCTGTAGAGCAGTAACTACAAATGTGTGAAAATCTACTGTGATTCAGTATCAGTGCACATCAGTCCAAAACCCTTTTGTGGAGCTGAAGCTTATGACCTACCTAAAACCCCAAACTTCTAAAGCTGGAAAGCAATTGATTATTTAAAAGTGATATGTGAGTTAGATACTCTCTTAGGTCTATGGAGAGACATAGAGACTTTCACTGAGGAGATGGAGTATAGCACCAGGGAAAATTAGGTTACAGAATCTTTAGCATATAGAAAGCCACAATAAGTGTAATAACACAACTCATTATATCCCCTGGATTCGTACATAACTCTTGATTTGTTTGGGTAACACCTGACTCAGCTTGGTGAACAAACCCTACTCTTTTTTGCATTACAAGCAAGGGAGAGGTCCAGAGGGCTGTGGGGTCAGATTTCATTTCTTCATTTCATCCTTGTTTCAGCCTTTCAAGGTTATGTTCTTTTCTTCAGCCTCAAGAGAATTTAGGCTACTCAAAAAAAAAAAAAAAAAAACTAGGTCACAAATTGCTCCCATCTCTTAGAAGGAGAGAATTGACATTGTTTTTCACAGGGCTCCTCTTATCTGGAGATAACAGTGAAGATGTGCTACTTTAGAGGAGCAATTATGAATGTGTGAAAATCTATTGCGATTCAGGGTCAGTGCACATTAGTCGGAAAACCTTTCGTGGGGCTGCAGCTTATGGCCTGCCTAAACCCCAAACTTCTAGAGCTGGAAAGTGATTGGATAATGAAATTTAATCACAGTCATCCTGTGAGTCAGAGACAAACAAGCCTGCAGCTTGGGGAGTTAGGGATGGAGATGCTTATGGTTGCCTTGAGCAGAGGAAAAGAGCCAGCTTCAGTATCTGCAAGATGAGAAGTGCTTCTCCAGTTCCCTTCCCTCTCATGAGTTCTTACCAGTACCAGCAGCACCCCAACAATAATGAGCTTGCAAGAGACTCTTTTTGATGAGGCAGATTAAGCACCTGAAAACCACTGACATTTTATAAAAACATATTTCAGTTCCTTGCCCCGCATGTGCAGATTCTGGCTTTAGGAAAAGTTTCTCATTTGGGAGAATGTTACTGACTTAGGAAGGAAAGAAGGAAGAGAACACTGAGGTGTCTTGCTTGCCTTTTGCTGTAGTTCCCGCTCTTTCTGTCCTGTGCAGCACACCTGTACCTGCCCTGTAAGCTGCTGATCATGGAGTCCAGGGTCCTTCAGAGAGGTCATGAATGTGTCTTCACCATGGTTCCCAATTTCAATCACCTTTGGGATTAGACCCAGACAGCTATGTTCTTAAGTGCCTGAGAGGGCCCTAGGGAAATGGCAAGCAAATTGAGAAGCCATGCTTAGTGTCCTGATGTGTACGGAGTCAATGAGTGATGCTCTCTAAAAAGCTGGGCTGCTGTGTACAGGCAGGAAACAGGTGTAGAGGAGGAGGCAAAGCACACAGCCACATCACCAAACTTCGGTGAGTCAGGCAGGGAAGGGTATGTGGCACAACAGTATCTCTGAGAGATACTCAGTGGGTGAAGGAAGAGGAATAGACAGGAATTCTCTCTCTCTTTCTTTCTTTTTTAATTTTTGAGACAGGGTCTTACTGTGCAGTTCAGGCTGGCTTTGAGCTCACTTTTGTAGCCCAGGCTGGTCTCGAACTCACAACGATCCTCCTGCCTCAGCGTCCCAAGTGCTGGGATTACAGGCGTGAGCCACCACACCCGGCTGGAATAGACAGGAATTCTAAGCTGTTTGGAAAATAACATGGTGGATAAATAACCTCAACCCCGCCCCCAGGGTTAGGAGAAGAAACTGACATTGATCCTTTCTTCTACTTTCGTGGGACACATTTGGAGGCATCCATGTCCCTGATGTACTACCAGCTGGATATCACAAGCCCTTTTCCAAGGCAAAGCATCTTCCAGAAGTGACAAGCGTGACTTGTCTCTTGTTACCTCATTGCCCTTTAGTATTGCCCGAGAAGTTTCTTCTGAAGGGAATAGGTGTGATGAAGGGACTGCCTTACCCGTGGAGAGCAGCACGGGCCACTTAACTGTTCTTCTCAAAGCCTCCCTGCTTTGAACTGCTGCAAGCCAATAAGAATTAAGGCTCTAATAGCACTCTCACAGGGAAGTGACTTCAGGAAGTTTCCCGATAAAAATCAGCCACAATTACATATTCAATAACTTTTGGTAGATCACATACTTTTCCCATCATCTGTAAAAAACAAAGCCTGGTGGATTGAAGCAGATAAAATGGCTAGCACCTCTAATATCTAATAAAATGCTAATTTTCATGCAACCCCAACTAACACCCCAAAGTCAACCAATCCAGAGAAAGTGGCTCATGCTTACTATTTGCTGCTGCTCTTGAAGAAATGTGAAGTTGTAAAACTTAGGCCAAAAGTGAGTCCCAGAAAGAAAACGGCAGCAATAGTGCCTATAGACATTTTCCTCTGTGGGAAGCAAGTGGATGTCTCCAGATCAAAGAGGCAAGGGGTATAGGATGGTTGGCACCACTAGTTTTTAGAAAAGCAGCCAGAGGGTGGTAGAACAAATCACAGGGACCTTCATTTTCATGGAATAGTCTATACCATCTTCCACTAACCACAGTCTCTTTGAGCCTTTACCCAAAATAGTGCTTCCAGGGGGCTTCAGGTTAGCTCAGTTGTTTAAGCACCTGCTTGGGCAAACCCAAGCAGTTCAATCCCCAGCTCCACATACTTTACCACATCTACCCTGAAGGTGACCTGAGCCAGCCAATAATAATAATAATAATAATAATAATAATAATAATAATAATAATAATAAATAAATAAATAAAAATAGTACTTCTTCCTTCTAAACTATAGACCTATCCTCTGTACTCAGCTTTACATAAAATCTGCTCTTAGGCCCTCCTTTGCATATATCCTTCCTTCTAATTAAAGGGTATGCATTAAGAGTTGAGTCTCCATAGAGGGTTCTGGAGCACAACCTTGTTTTGGGCCTAGGGAGCTCCCTGCAGGGGCAGGTCCATGTTTGAGCATAATACCTCTCAATAATCCTTTCACTCCAGCTACCCTCCCACCACATACACACTTCTGTCTTGCCAAAGGTAGTGTAGCCAAGCTGTGTGTCAAAGATGAAGCCTTGGTTTTTGCTCAGGGTTACCGCGACAAGACAGGCTGCCTGTTGTCTTGTTGAACCAATCCTGATAAGTGGGGTGTAAATTTCTGGACCTCAGTTAAATGTATTTATACCTTGGACACTCTGCACACTGAAAGGAAACTAGAGGCTGTACAGTTTTCAAAGAGCTGGGAATGTTCATTGTAAGCTCACTAAATGTGCATGCGAAGAGCCCTGGGAGCTCATGTCGCCACAAATTGCCGTTTTCCAGTCCCTGTCTTGCAAGGTTGCATGCACTGCCCTTCATTGCACTGCTATCTGCCGTTTCCTCAAGGGCTGACTGGAGCCAAGACAAGCAACTCTTTTTGAGCACTTACAAAATGTCTCCTCGAACAGTTGCATCTCTGGAAATTCTGTCAGAGGAAGAAGCAAGGTACACTCTGCACAGAACCAGATGCAGTTCACGGGATTTCTCATTTGTCATGAAGAGCACTGACAGATTCTAGCACCTTGTTTTTTCCACCATCCCTCAAAGCATTATGTGTCTCTCTTAATTATTCTCACTGTTTTTAATCACACTTTATTGCTATAAGCCTTGTAGCATGGGAACTGCCATTATTCAGACACTTTTGTAACATTTTCCCTGATCTCATCTCCTCCAATCCCCTGGTCCATTAATCACTGGACTCCTTCACCTATACTCCTACGGTATTTCAAGACGGCAGAGCAAAAGATGCACCAAATCTCAATATTATGAAACCTCAGATGTTTATTAATATTAATATTTAATGTCTGTTCTCTCTTAAAAATTAATAAAACATTATTCCATTCTCCAAAGAGCTCATACTCAGTAAAAAGAAGCTATCAGAAAAATGTAGTGCATAGAAACAGAGGCAGAGAGCCTGTATCATGTGGGATGTAGAAGACAGGTCAGTGAAATATAGGTGTGTAAATGTGAGCAAGATTACAAAGAAAGAGGGCAGGGGATAATGGGAAGCCAAACAGAAAGCTGTTGGGAAATATACAGGGTGAGTTCAAGTCTAAAGACTAAAAATAATCATGCAGTCAGGGAAAAAGATTCTGACTAGAGGAAATAGTCATAAGCAAGTTAATGCAGCATTATAGATGTATAGGAAGCCATCAGATCCACAGCACTGCCAGAGGTGATGATTTGGTGCAAGATGGGTACAGGAGACCCTTGCTCCAGAAATGCAATGCTAGGCAGCAACCAGCCTGGGAAGGAATGTGTAGTATGCCATGGAAATAAGCTCTAAGTCCACCCAGGTCTAGAAGGGTCATGCTGCACATGAGAGATTCAGAGAGAACTGTGCTGATCTACTTCAGGGTTACAACACATTCCCTTAATCAGTGGTCTCAAAGTGCAGCCCTTGTTCCACTACCATCAGCAGCAGTATCTAAAATTTTCTAGAAATACAAATTTTTCATGCTTTCTTTCAGTGAATCAAAAACTCTGAAGCAGATGTCTTCCACTGGACTCTATGCTCAGAAACCACTGGTTTAAGTCAATCAGCTTCTCCTAAAAGTTTGGATGGGACAGGAATAAAGAAGGCATTGGAGAGGTTAAACTGAACACAGAACCTATTCCACCTGCTCAATGCAGGACCAAACCATAGGACTCCACCTTTAATTCTTTAAGAGTCAAACAGTGCGGTAGCACACGTGTATAACCCCAGCACTCTAGGACGCTAAGGGAAGAGGGTTGCAAATTCAAGCCAAGTAACATAGAGACCCTCGGTGACATAGAGAACCTGTGCAGCATCAAATTTTAAAAATTAAAAAAGGCTGGGGATATAGCTTAAGATGAAGGCTCTGGGTTCAACCCCTAGTATCTCAAAAATCAAAACAGTCAGTGGCACATTATCATCATCCCAACATTCTGAGACAGGACTATTACAAGTTCAACCAGAATCTGGGCAACTTAGTGACTTAGCAAGAATTGTTTTCAAAAATTAAAAAAGAAAAAGAAAAAAAAAAGAATAGTTCAGGGTGAAGGTTCTAGGTTCAGTTCTCTGCACTGAAAAAAATAATCAAACACAGTAAGAGACTGGAAAGAACAATTTGAGTGATAACTTTAATTTAGAAATGCAAAAAAGAGAACTATTTAGTACATAAATCCACAGAGCAATATGTAAGAAGACGTTCAACTGATAAATCAACACTGCTAATAAAACTCCATGGAAGCTAGTGAGCAAGCTGTCTCCCACATGCAAGAGGAGAAATACGATGTGCTTCAAGGAAATACACCGGCGAACTCCTGCGAGTCTCTCTTTTATTGCTTATCCAGATGCAGTGGAAATTTTCTGACTATTGCTCTAATCCTTCACTGGAATAAAATAGAATGGATTTAGGGCAGAGAATCTTCAGCTGCCTGTCCCTTCACCTGAAAATGAGGGGGCTGAGGAGGGAGTTTGTTGTGCTCCATGTGAGAGGCCTGGCACGTGTGAGCTCCTAGTTAGCAGCAGCTGCTGCAAAGAAAATAATCATTTTCTCGGACTGGAAACTTATTTCCTCCAGCGAATGATCAAGACAAAAGCAACCTAAGTCTCCTTAAAAACATATTTCGATCATTACTCCTCTCTGAGTTCCTCGCCTGCAGGGAAACGGAATTGCTTCAAGGCCTCGCCCTCGCTCTCCAGGCTTCCGGCTTCCTGCAGCCGCCAGATCTTCACCTGCCTTTGCGTTCAGCAATAGGGGGAATTTATCATCAGAAAGCTGGGAGCTACCATTCAGCCATTTGCTGATTCTGGTGTGAGCTGGTGTGGAGACCGGTGAAGGAAAATGCTGCCTAAGAGAAAACCCATGGCCGCAAATAGGTGGCTGTGAGAATGACTGTAAAAGGAAGTCCCTGGTGTGCAGAGGTGCACAGCTGCACCTCAAGGTGCTCAGGGGCTGAGGCAGGAAAATCACAAGTTCAAGACCATTTTTGACATCTTAGTGAGATCTTAGCTCTAAAAGAGAGGGAAAAGGGGGCATCTGGGATTGCACCTGAATATTATAGTATTTGCATAGCACGTGTGAGGCTCTGGGTTCAATCTCCAGACTTCAAAAAATTAGCCATTTTTTGTACTTTAGTTTCATCAAGGAGTTCTAAAATGGTTGGCCAAGTACCAAAAATTCTTTCTTTCCTTGGGTAAACCTAGTTTAACATAGTTTTTAACATGAATCACATTTCAAAATACTGTTCTGGGGCCAGCGAAATAGCTCAGTGAACTTTGCTTTGGCAAGCTCAGTGAACTTTGCTTTGGCAAGCTTAGGGACCAGAGTTCTGTCCCACATGCCAGCCATTCCAGCCCTGTCCCCAGGATGTGCTGAGCCAGAAATGAGTCTGGGTGTGGTAGTGCACACCTATAATCCCGGCGCTGGGGAGGCTGAAAACAGGAGGATCACAATGAGTCCAAGCTGTGTAGTGAGACCCTGTACCAAATGCATAAATGAAAGAAGAAATATTGTTCTGCTGCCATGAAAAATACAGTTTAAATGATCAAGGCAGAACCTTACTACTAAGAAGATTCCCCTCAACAAAAGAAGTGGGATTTAGATTTGCTACCTGGAAACTGAGGTGAAATGAACTAAGTACTGAACCCAGAAGGAAATGGCTGCAAACACCAGGGAACTGGTAGAAGTCCTCAAGGAGAAGATTTTATATATATAATCTTTTTTTTTCTGGTTTTTTTTTTTTTTTCCTGTGTTTAGGACAGGGTCTACAGGGACTACAGGATCTCACCATGTAAATCAGACTCAGTGATTCTCCTGTTTTCAGCCTCCCAAGGGCTAGGATTACAGGCAGGTGCCACCATGCCCAGTTTCAATCATTGCTTTAGCATGTCCAGTGGGTGGGGCCCACATAGCATGCCAGGGATTGAACTCCAGCTGCTATGCTCTGCTTAAGCAGGCATTTTAGTTTGCTGAGCTATCAGGCTGGCCCCAGAAGATGACATTCAAGTTGGTTTTGTGAAGGAAAGATTGAGTAAAGAAAAATAGGCAATGACAAGAGATGAAGAACCCATTCCATTTGGAGAGAATGGCAAGAAAAAGGCACAGATTCACGAAACTGATAGTGAGCTCACGTGGAAGTGAGCAGTTAACAAGATAAGGGGGGGGGCGCATATGGAGAGAACTGATCAGGAAGAGTAACTATATTTAGAAAGGGAAAGATCCTGGATGTTATGCACTTGTACCAAACTGGGAAAAAGAGGGAGAATGTAAATACATGTTGTGCATTTTAGCACTGATATAAAAAGGTCGGACTCCAGGGCCACGCCGTTCAGTTCTGTAAGATGCCATTCAGTCCATGTATCCCATTCCAGCTCAGACACCCTGCTTCTCTCTTACAATAAAAAGCATTTGTTCTCCCTTGAAAAGTATAAGACAAACGTACATAAGGTTTAACATGTACAGTAGATATGAAATGGGAAGAAACTGTCCAAAAGGAAAAAAGCATGGGGATGGGTAAAGGAGAAAGGGCAGTAGAGAAATGGGAATAAACGCAGGTCAGTTATATTATTAGTGTCTCTTGGTTCATTAAAATGGAAGGTTTGTGCTAGTATCAGGGAAGTTTATATGCCCATCTCGTGTACTCTGAGCAACTACTTTAGAGATACCATGTATTGTATTAGTTACTGTTATTTCCTATTATTTGGTTAAAAATTTTCTTTACCTTTTCTCCATTAAACAAAGTTTATGTTCCAAAGTATAGGAGAACTCAGGGCTTCTGTTTACCTTTTCACATTTTCCTCTTGCTATGGGAAGCATACTTCTTTTCTGCTTGCCAATTCACTCTAGAGAAATAAACTGATCCCAGCTGCTGCAAAACAAGAACGTGATTCCTAGAAATGTAGCCATTGCAAACAAATTTTATTACAGGATAGGAGCAGTAGCTGACATTTCATCTCATTTTTGTGAGCCGAGTCTTTCATCTCAGGGATTCAGTGTCCATGTGATACCCCTTTCACGTGCGCAGCGTCTGGTTGCTAAGCCACACAGAACACGGCCTAATGCTGTTTTCAAAAGATCAATTATTGTTTATCCACTCTTGTGTCTGTGTCCTTCCAAAATATAATACACAAATCTTTCTCTCTCAGAAGATGTAAGAAGGCTGCTCTGTCCCTGCCGACAAAACCCTAAGTAGCTGAAAACAGCCTCATACGGCAGAGTAAAAGGGGCTTCAGACTCACTAGAGAATTAACACTGTGTATGCACCTAAGTACAGATTTGAAAGGAAGCCCATGAAGCCAGTGGGGGTCACGGATTCTGAATGGAGGCACAGTGCCTTCAAACATCTCAAACAGGAGACATGTAATGCTAGCTCACTTCAGAAAATGCATCCTGATTGGCAGTGTTTGTGTTTCCATGTTTATGTACTATATGTGGATGTGTTTGTATGTGACAAGTTTAAAGAGCAGTTGTATAGGAACTAGGCTTGAAAAGCCAAGACATGATTGGAAAAGATAACAGGATTTCATACGAAGCAGCACAGAATAAAAGGGTTTAGATCAAAGAAGGCCAGGATAAGTGCCTAGAAGAGTGACTCTCAGACTTGTCTGACCATTAAATTGCTCTAGGAGCTTTAATAAAGTAGAGAGTCTGGAAAAAGCCAACCAACGTAGCCGACTTATCTTCAACAAATGATTAAGGAAAATACAAAAGCAAAAACATTATCTTACAAATTGGTACTGGAACCAATGAAAAATCCATAAATTCACATGTATATCCAAAAAGTAAAACTAAATGTTGAATGTTCGACTTTAATACTAATAGAAGACAGAATAGGGGAAGCTTATATGACATTCAGCTTGGTAGTAAGTTTTTAAATGCAACATCAAAAATATGAGTCATGAAAGTCAATTTTTTTTGTTATTATCAGGAATTAAACTCAAGGCCTTATGCTTACCAGATAGACATTTATGCCACTGAGCTGTATCCTCAGCTCCAAAAATTCATGTTTGACTTTATTGAACTTACACATTTTATCTTCTGATGCTCTTGTAAGAAAATTAAGAGATAAGAAGCAGACTTAGAAAAAAATGTAAGATATGTTTTGCAACATATCTGATAAAGGAACTCTATGCAAGATATAGAAATCACCATTAAAACTCAATAATATAAAACATCCTATTAGAAATGTCCAAAAGACCTGTGTGGACATCCTACTAAAGCAGACACAGATATCAAGTAATTATATGAAAAGGTGCTCAACATCACCTGCCATCCAAGGATTGCAAACTGAAGCACGATGATGCATCCTTATATTCTGTTAGAATGCTGAAGAGGTCCCCAACTTGACAGTGCTAAAACCTAGGCAGGAAGCTCCACAGGAGAACCCTCACACACTGCTGATAGAGACCAATGGTTCCACCCACTTTAGGAGTGGGACAGCTGCCCACAAATTTAAGCATAATATTATCATATAACCCAACAATTGAACTCCTAAGTATTTGCTCAGATGAATTTAAAATTTATGTTCACGCAAAGCTTTCCACACACATATTAATAATAATCATTAAAAATGGGACAGAATGTCTGATCCTAGGAAAGGGGTAAGAGATATTTGAGATAAGCCTAGAACACATGTTAACACAGAACTATGGAAATGGTTCTAACAAAGAAGCATGGATGTGCACGTGTACACACATGCACATACACACACATACACAATGATGCAGGTATCATAAAGTGATGTGGAAACTAACTGAAATGTATCTGAATATCTGAAACTGGTATGATTTCCGCAAGAAAATACAGAAGCACTGGACTAAAATCCAGTGTGATCTGAGAATTGGAATCTCTTAGCCATGGAGGGATCACATGCAAGCAGGACCCCTGCTGACCAGGCGTTTGGTACCTGGTCTCCTCATGTTGCTGATACTTTTCCTTTAGGAGGGAAGCTAATGGTGAGCACAACAGCTGGGTTAAAGGATGCCCTCCAGCCCCCAGGAGACATGACGCTGAAGGGAGACTTTGGCAAAAGAGGTCACAGACATGGCGTCACAATACATTTAGAGTTTTATATGGAAGGTGAAGAGAAGCTGTGAAAGTGTTTTATGTATATGAGTGATACCATAAAGTTGCTTTTACATTATTTTTCTAGGTGCTAGATGAAAATTGCAAACCAAGATAGAATGATAATATTTAAAAAGTCATTGTATTAATCTAGTCAGGAGATGATGATTTTATTGATTGGGTCATAGGGAAGAGAATATAGGTTATAAGATCTATGTTGCAGATAAAATTACTAGTACTTGGTAACTCCCAAATGGTAGGAAACATTAAAGGAGAATCAAGTCTGAGAGCGATCAGTAAATGTATTTCCATACAATTACTTGAGGGATAGATAGGTTTCATTCTAATAAGAAAAGCATTTTCTTCCAAATGATAAGCAAGAAAATTAAATAAATAAAATAAAATAAAGAGAAAGGAATGCTAATGTGCTATTAATTTGAATAAAATCATGAGCCTGTTTTTTCCATTAAATCATGAAACTCTTTGAAAAACTTTTTTTAAATACGAAATTGAGAATCAGTTACCATGTGAATAATAGACTAATTGAAAGGTTTGTTGATTATGTATAATGAACAAGAATTTGGTGCTGTAAATGTTTCAAGAAAATGATATTCAAATGCTATTTACAAAAGATGATGCCACAACTTTAAAAATGAATAATTTTGTTAGGTACTGGGGGAATGGATTTCTATGCAGTCATTCACATGGCAGCCATTAAAAGACCTACAAGAAAATGCTTTAATGCAAACGTGTTATAGAGCATAATCTTCATTAACAAGATTGGTAAAGAAAATTTAAGTGTAAAAAGGGTTATAAGAAAAGAAACATCGCTTCATGGTATTTTCTGATTTTCTCTAATGGCATGCACTGTGCACATGCTTTTGCTCTAAGCAGCATCGTTCTTTTTTCCTGAGATGAGAACTTTGAGCGATGTTACCAAGTCAATAGAAATAGAATCAGTCATTACTTCTAGTTCAAATTTTGCTAATAATACATGTTTTGCACTGACATATTTTCATAAATATTCAACTTTGAAATTTTTGCAGCAATTTATGCACCTCTATTTTTAGGAAGTGAGCACCTAGGAGAAATTCCCACGCATCAAAATTAAAGAAGGAATAGATAGATGGGTAGAGTTCTATGCAGTGTGGGCGGGAAAAATTTGGCTGAAGATTTAGTGGCAGGCAGCTAGCACTTAATGTTCTATTTTTTTTTTGTTTTTAAAAAAGAGATTGGAAGTCGTTTTCAGAAATAAAAGATGCATTCAAAATGTACAAACTAGGCTGAGATGCATATTTATATAGGCATTTTTCAAAATGTACTATGAGGAGGTTTTGGAAATTCACAGCATTCCCCACGCATAATGGGACGATCACACAAAGATCTGCTGTTGGTTAGAGGAGACTGCCCGCTTCCCTCTTCTCCTTAGCTTTCTGTGATGAGCTGGAGGAGTGCCCCTCCGCTCTCATTGCTAGAGAAGTTGCCAAAGGCAGAAGAGTCGGCTCAAGCCTCCACCTGCAACATTTTCATGATCTGCTGCTGTGTTCAAACCAAAAATGCAGTCTAAAAAGAAAATAACTGGAAAGAGGGCTTTGGGAATACAGGGCATACATAGAATGTATTGGAGAAAAAGACAACAAACTGAGTCCTAGAAGATAAGGAAAGGGCAAAAGGCATCCGCAGCACTCATAGACCAAATCCCAAGGTTAGAAGCAGCATGGAGTGTGAGGACCTTGGAGCACGGAGCTCAGTTCTCAGCAAGTTAGTTTGGGGACAAGTATCTTCCATGATAGTTATGCGCAATGGTAACAATGCTTGGTTGTTGTGTATGTTTAGTACAGTGCTGAACATGCTTAAATCTAACATGTTCATGTTTAAACCTAATGTGTTTAAGCCTAAAGATGTTCATTTAGTGATAAGTACATTCAATGCTAAGGATGTTCTGTGCTAAACATGTTCAGTGTTAAGGATATTAATCCAGGCCAAAGTATGTTTAAGCCTAACTAAACATGTTTGGCATTAATGAAACTCAGGGCAAAGCATGTTCAGTAGGGCTCATATTCAGTGTTAAACATGCACATTGCTAAGCCTGTACAAAGATAACCATGATTAATTCATGTCTAAGTATGTTCAGTGCTAAGCATTCATCTATACATGGCTCTGGGTTATATAGATTTTTTTTTTTTTTTTTTTTGGTGGGACTGGGGTTTGAACTCATGACCTTATACTTTCCAGGCAGTTACTTGTGCCATGGAGTTATCTCCCCAGCCCCGATATAGATATCTTAACAGTATTATTTCTTTTGATCCATGAATGCCAGCTGCCTTTCCACTTATTTATATTTTCTGCAATATCTTTCATTAGTGTTTTATGATTTTCAATGTACAAATCTTTTCATATTTTTGTTAAATTTATTTCTAAGTTTTGAAAAAGGGATTATGATAAGTGGCCTTATTTTCTTTATTTCTTGTTTGGATTGTTCTTTGACAGTGTATTAAAAAAAAAAAAAAAAAAAAAAAAAAAAAAAAAAAAAAAAAAAAAAAAAAAAAAAAAAAAAAAAAAAAAAAAAAAAAAAAAAAAAAAAAAACTACTGATAGGTCTGAGGAGATAGCTGAGAAGCATAAGCACCAGCCTGGCAAGCACAAGGTCCTGGGGACTGGGCATGTTAATGCGCACCTGTGATCCCGGCACTCAGGAGGTTGAGACAGGAGGAGCCATGCTAGTCTGAGACCATCCTGTGGGCTACAAAAATAAGCACAAGGCCAGCCCAGACTGCATAGCAAGACCTTGTCTCATAAATAAATAAATAAATAAACAAACAAAGAAACAAACAAAGAACAAACTCCAGATTTTTGTGTGTGGATTTTATAATTTGCACCTTTACTGAATGTTTAAACTAATTTTAATATGTTTTGGATGATGTGTTTAGGGTTTTCTAGATCACATAATCTGGAAATGAACAATTTAACTTCTTTATTTCTGGTTTAGAGGCTACTTCTTTTTCTTGCCTACTTTTACTGGCTCTAGCTTCCAAAATTATGTCAAAAGCAAGTGGCACAGTAGGCACTCTAATCCTATTCCTGACCATCAAGGAAATGCTTTCAACTTGTACCATGGATCAAGATGCTACCCGTGGTTCTACCATGGATGACTTTTATTATATTAAAGTGTATTTTTTCTATATGATGTGTTTTATCATTCAAGACATTGAATTTTATTAAATACTTGTTCTGGATCAATAGAGACCATCACGTGGTTTTTGTCCTTCTTTCTGTTGATATGATATCATATTTACAAATTAGTGTATAAAGCCTTGTATGTCTGGGACGAATCCCACTTGATAACAGTATAGCATTCTCTTACTATGAAACTAAATTTGGTGCTTAAATCTCCATGGTGCTAACCTGGCACTGGACTGGACTTGAATGGACTTGAAGCCTGAAGCAATGTGGAACAACCTGGCTCTGGGCTGGGCTGAAAGATGGGATGGGCTTTGAGCCTGGGGCTCTGGGAGGTAATCTGACTTGGCAGGCCTGCAGTCTGTGCCTACAAGCCTGGCCAACAGGTCTGTACCTGCAGGCACTGATCTGATAACTAGGGTCTGGCCTGTGCTGGAGCAAGCCTGAACCTTTGGACTTGGCTGGAGCTGGAAATCCTTGTTGGCCTGCAAGGGGAATTTTCCAGAAGACCACGTCTACTTGGTAGGCCTGGAATTTGAGGCTACAGGATTTTGTCTGGCTTCAGGGTGGGCCTAGAAATTTAATTCTGTAATAGTAACCTGGAGTCTGGGGCTGAGGTAGGCCTGCTGTTGGGGGTCCTAGACAAAGTCTTTGGCTGACTTCCTTCTTTTTCACCTTTCTGACTTGTGTTGGGGGAGAAGTGATGGAGTGTTGTGAGTAATCTATACTTGCCTTTCCTACCATCTTTAATGAATATGTTCTTATTTCTGTGCTATATTTAGGTCTAGCAATATTTTGCCTGGTTTCTTTAGCTCTTGTGCAGGTAGTATGCATGTATCATTGATTAAATTAATGTCTCTGTGGAATGATGACCATTGGCCTCCTAGTCCTTTATCTTGCTAATATCACTCTGTTCTGGTTACTCTTGGGTCTTCTTCAATGAATAGGGAATTGGCAAACAGACACTACATGCATACATCTTTATAGTATGTTTTGAAATGAAAGACTAATGACTCTTAAGTTAACTATTGGCAGTGAGGTCAGAGGAAGCTAAGTCTAGGACATCTTCGTGTGATGATGAATTTTGTTGTAATTTCAATTTTAGGCATTCATCTTCAAAATCACTTTTTTTTAAGGTTATGCTTAACTGTTATGCCATGTATTTTGTTTCTTTTTGTGTTTTAATGTTTCCATCATTTGGAATTCCTAAATAATCACAGCATCTTGATTTCTTTAATTCCTTTGTCTTAGTACTTTGGTCTTATAGAAAAGTGGATTTTGCTTTGACTGTGAGTCTGATGCCTTGGACACTCTGGTCACATTTAGGCAAAGCTAAGATTAGCTAAGGACATGGGCTGGTAGGAATGCCATGGAGCTGGTTAAGTCAGCCAGGCCACAGGAAATTCTCAGGTAGTATTCAGATGGTTCTGATAAGCAAGATAGCCTTGTGGTTTGGGGGTAGTAACGGAAAGAGAAAGCGATGGGAAAACTTCAACTTATACTATGGAATGATGATAAAATGTTTCAATAAAGTACTATCCTATTCAATATACTCCAAATAATATGCCATCAGACTTTAGCTTGAAATTATTGATAAGAGTACTAACCAGCTGTGCATAAGGAAAAGCACCAGCTGTTTGTTCCCTTCTCTGGCCCACAGCCTGTGGATCGCCCACGTGCTGTTGACTACAGATAGCTATTTGTTTCTACACTTTAGGTTTTGGCTTTGAATAAAATATCAGCTTCCTTTCTGCAGAAGCTTTGCCTCTTACACTTGGTAAGATATGAGCTACCTATTAATTATTGTCTTGGGATGCCTATTCTCTCCATTTAGATCAGTTTGAAATGCGCATTGTCTTTAAGTGTAGCAGGACTTTTTCCCCATTATTTTGTCTTTTTTTTAATCTGCCTGTCTCTTTTATGTCTCTCTCTCTCTCTCTCTCTCCCCTCTCTTTACATTATAGATTCATGACAGGTTAAAGATTTTTCTTATATGTAAAACAAGATTGTTTTGGATTTTCCTGCCCTGCTTTAATATACTCTAGTTTTTTCTCTTTCTTTCTTTCTTTCTTTCTTTCTTTCTTTCTTTCTTTCTTTCTTTCTTTCTTTCTTTCTTTCTCTCTCTCTCTCTCTCTCTCTCTCTCTCTCTCTCTCTCTCTCTCTCTTTCTTTCTTTCTTTCCTTTTTTTGCAGAACCAGGGATTGAACTCAGAATCAGGCCCTTGTCCTTGCCAGGCAAGTGCTTATTCTACTGAGCTATCACCCCAGCCCCAATATACTCTAGTTTTTAACGAAACTACCTGGCCATGGCCCAGTAACAATTTGGTCCTGATTCCAATAATCTTGTTTGAAGTGAGCCTGGGTGGAAGCTTTTAGAGTGGTTGTGGCTGTAACTATGGTGACACTGAACTCCTCTTTCATGGTACCACTTACTTTTGATTCTGTGCTGGGATGACTTTTAAGGACAGAGGTCATGGCCTCTGACATGAAGAACCCCAGCATTTTCTTTTCATGCCCACCCTCCTGCTTCAAGCTTTGTCCTTGCAGCTGCATTTCTGAAAGGATTCTAGCACACTGAACCCATCCTTGCTCTGGGGGAGAATAATGCATTCTCCTGTGGCTGGGCAGAGCTACCACTTCTCTGGCACAGAGACTTTGGAAATCTACTTTCTGGAAAGAACACTGCCTTTTCTTAGTGAATATTCGACTTGCAAGTGAATGTACATATCTTAATTCACTATATCTTGGTTGCAGTTTATAATTATTCTTCCTGAAATTCCTGTGACTCAAGCAACAAGAAATATATGCATTTCCTCCCGTTAAATGGGAGCTTATGACACAAAATGAGTCACAGCAGAGCATGCAGGAAGTCCGTATCTCTCATTCCTTGGAACATCCAGCACCTCTGGAAAGTTGAGTGCAGCTTTTGTTAGGTATCCATTCAGGTCCTATGAGTGCTAAGCTCTTTGAGGTGGACAGAAAAATAAAAAGTAGTGCATGGCTGCAAAATGCAACTGCAGGGCTGGGGAGATAGCTCAAAGGTCTAAGCACCTGCCTGGCAAGCACAGGAAGCTGAGTTCAATCCCCAGCCATGCTGTGCTGACCCTGTGTGCAATGTGCTGTCCTGGAAACCAAGCATGGTGGAGCACACCTGTAATCCTAGCTCTGGGGAGGCTGAGACAGGAGGATTTCTACAAGTCCAAATTGCGTAGTGAGACCCTGTACCAAATAATTTTTTTTTTTCAAAATGCAACTGTCAGTATACAATCCTTTTTTTTTTCTGGAACCAAGGATCAAACTCAGGACCTTGCACTTGACAGGCAGGCACTTCTGCCACGGAGCTATCTCCCCAACCCCTACAATTCTGTTATATGTATGTGCTCTATAATGCTGCACTATTGTTCCAGGGGCTGAAAATTGAAGCACTTAAAATGTAACTAAGAGGATGAAAGTGCTACCTAGAGGGAGAGCACTTACTTAGTGTACTTGAGGCCCTAGATCACACACACACACACACACACACACACACACACACACACACACATATGTAGGCACGCACACATGCATGCATGCACACGCACAAACACCTCACAAAAATAAGTATTAGAAAAGTGATTAGACAGTGAAGAAGAGTTTTCTGGAGGCAGCATTGTGCCATACTAGAAAAGCACAAACCCTGGAATGAGATTATCTAGGAGTGGCCTATTTATTTATTTGTTTGTTTTTATGTATTTTGTGTGCAGGGTCTCACTATTCAGCTTGGACTCATAGCAATCCTCCTGATTGCAGTCTCCCTAGGACTGGGATTACAGCCGTGTGCTACCACACCCGGTCTTGGTCGCCTGCTCAGTGCCCCTGGAGATGGGGCCAACATGACCCGCGGTTCCCAGGGTTGAACTCTGGTCCCTGAACCTGCCTCACCAGGCATTTAGTCTGCTGCACTATCTCACCCGCCCTAGGTATGGTCTGTTATAACTGATTCACTCAAGGTTCTCCAGGAAGTTATTTAAAGCTCAAGTCCTTCAGCTTCAAAACACAATAGCCAACAACTACTACACAAGGCTGTGTGAGTTAGTGCCAAGTGATGGAAAGCATAACCAGTGGATGCTTAGTGTGCTTGAGGAGCCAGTGTTGGAAGTGGGGCAGAGAAGCTTGGTGAGGGAAGCAACGCACAGGTTGATGGGGAATACTCAGAGGTTTCCCAGGGACTGGTCAGTCTTGAACTTTATTAGTGATTTTAATTTTGACTAAACTAGCATTTTTAAAAGTATGATCCCTGGACCACCTGCATTCTCATTAAGAATGCTGATTCAAACCCAGACCTACCAAATCTGTATTTGTAAGAAGTAGTAGGGTACAAGTTGTCTAGCTATGAACAAAAACTAAACTTCTTCAGAAATAAGTGAGTCAATTTCCATTTTAGTACAAGACCAATCCATGGATCTATATTACGCGTAGCATAATATAGAAGGCATTCCCAACTCATCAGAACGTTGTGCCCTTTCCTTTTGTCACTCTTGCCCATGTTTTCAATGCACCACATGAGCTCTCAGTCTGCATAGCTCACACTGGGCCAATGAGCTTCACCCTGCTCCTCCCCTTTCTGCATGTCCACCCTTATGAATGAAGTCATCTAGTCATCCAGCCCCCAAACCTGGAATCATCTGACTCTTTTCACCATCTTCACAGTATGTTCCCACTGATAGATCCCAACTTTCTCAATGTTCTGTCTCTTAAGTTTTCTCAGCTTCCACTGTCATTGCCCAAGTTCACACTCACAGTGCTGAAATACATGTTTTCTTTATCCCTAAGCTACACCATTATTTCTTAATACAGTATAATACTTTAGGAAACCATATTAAATGTATTTAGAGAGGTATATTTAGAAAAAACAATAACTACTGTCCTGGTTTGCCTCAGATCATGTCACTCCCATGCTTAAAACCTAGAGACAATGTTCCAACATAACCGTGAGGCTCCTCTCACCATCACCTATGAGGCCTTTCATAAGAGATCTTCGCCTCCCTCTCTCCCTGCAGTAGTGTTTTGTGCTCAAATACAGCTTACTAAACTACTCACAATCCCTTAAGTTGGTCAAGCAATTTCCTAGTTTGATGACGTTATAAAAGTACTTCCTATTCATCAATACCTATTCAGCAGCTGCCCTATTCATCATTCAACAGTCAGCTCAAGTGTTTCCCTCTCTGTAAAGCATCTCATAATCGTCTCTGCTTCCTCTCCTCCCATATTAAGCAGTTTTCTCACTCATCAGTAAAGATCTACTGAGCCTTCACATGCCAAAAATTATTTTATATGCTACGGAAACATACATTCACAAGTTGGAAGGCACCCATTCATTATTGAAGTTTTTATTCTATGGAGAAAAAGTAGGTTAGATGCTGACAGTAAATAAAATAAATTACCCAAGTACATAATGATGACTCTGAGTGCTATACAGGGCATTGAAGCAGCTAAAGGGATAGAGTGCAGGGGAAATGGTAGAATTCAGTCTTGAACAGGGTGATCAGAAAAGTCTTTACTAAAAAGTTAATATTGATGCAGAACCAAAAGAGGGAGGAGAATAAACCACACAGAGATGTCTCATCGAGGGCATTCCAGAGAACAGAAAAAAAGAATTACTCTTGGGGTTAAGTAAGCCTTTCATGTGAAAGGAATAACAATGTGACTGATGTGGCTGGAGTTCTGAAAATTACTCAAGAAGTAGTAGTGGGCTGCAGAGCTTCCAACACTTTTTATCTACAGAAGAACTTAATCTTCTATTGCAAGTAGTATTTGAAGACTTTGGAAAAACTTGAGAGAAAAGACAAGATCTGATTAATATTTTAACAAGATTGCTCCAAACGTTATCCTATGGAAAGTGATAGGAAAGTACAAAGCTTACAAATCAATTAGCAAAGCCAATGCTGTACGTGTGTATCTGTACGTGTGGACATGTATGTGAGTGTGTTTAAATTTGGTGTGATTGCTGTGTAATAGGTGCATGACTGAGAAGCATTTGCTTATTTTTTTTTTAATTTTGGACAAGATCTACAGGGTCCATAGGGCCTCACTGCACAGATCAGACTGATAGTGATTGTTCTGTGTCCAGCCTCCCAAGAGCTGGAATTACAGGCTCACACCACCATGCCCAGTCTCAGTTGTCATCTCAGCATGCCCCGGGGACAGGGCCAGCATGGTACACTGGGGATCGAACCCTGGCCACTGCATCTGCCTAAGCAGGCACTTTAATCTACTGAGCTATTTGGTTGGTTTGAAAAGTTTTTTTTTTTTTTATCCTCCTTATCCTTTGGTTTCTTCATCTTTAAAATAAAAAAAAATAGTACTACTCCTTCTTAAACCCAAATATGCGAAGTGCTAACAATAGTGCCTAGACCATAACATGTGCTAATCACTTTTAAATATTTTAGTATGTTTTTAAAGGCTTGAATATATTCCTATTACATATATATACTTGAGACACGTAATTGCTTTTTAAAATATCTACTATTCAGTTTTGATATTCAAAAACACAGAAAACTAAATATTCTTGTTTTTGTCCACTATGGTTCATTTTCATATCATAATAGATACAGTAGCCTTTCTAATCCTCGAGGTGTATGGTCTGGGTCATCAGGTGAGACTCACACATGACCTCTGCTCTAAACTTAAAAGTGACTGCTGAAAAACCAACCTCAGAGTCCTTAACCGGATATTTAGGTTTATATGAGGTTTACCCATGGCCAAGTTCCTGGATATCTCTTTCAAATTTCTTCTAACACTCTTTACTCTCAACCACACAAGAAATCTGGAAGCCCTACACGTGCTATATGCAATCTCATATATTCACATTTTTCATTTCTGGAGCCCAGAGGATCTTTCTCCACTTTTGTATATGTAATCCCGTTTTAAAAACTTAACTAAAATACTAACCTTTGATGGCTGCAGGGAAAACAATTGTTCCACATCCTTCATTTCAAAATGACATTGCTCAGTTCAGAATTATCTCATTTCAACTTGCCTTATTACTTTTATTCATGTTTTTCTTACTAAAACCTTTATAAACTCCACACATGAGGCTGTGGCACAAGCATATAGTGTTTGCTATGATAATTTCCATGTCATGTGGAGCTTAGCACAATGTCTACACATAATGGAAGTTAACAATGCATATGTTTAAATATATATTTATCTCTTCTTATGCACTTCTTTATCTCATTATACTCTGTATTAGTCATGTTTCTTCTAGTAACACTCTTGCTCTCATCTAAAACCTGATGAACCTGGACTTTACCATATACATTGCTACTAGCAGTCTGGATTTATAATTCATGACCAAAATCTCTCACGAGTCTTTCCTTATAAGATTTGATAGTTTCACTGGCCTGAATCCTCCACATCCTCCAAACTCCTTTCACAATGCACTTCTTAAAGCATCAGGACCACCTGGCCAGGTATATTCCTAACAATGAGCCCATACATCTGAAATTTAAAGAAAGAGGTTTATTCTGGCTTACAGTATTAAGGGGTTCAGTCCATGGTTGTGTGGCCCCAAGAGAGAAACAGTGTGGTGGGAGTGCCTGGCCCAGGAAAAATCTGCTTAACCCAAGACAGAAGAGAGAGGAAGAGAGGAGGGAGACAGAGAAAGAGAGAGCAAAAGTGAAAGAGAAAGATTTTATTTCTATCTATCTATCTCTATGTATCTGTCTGTCTGTCTGTCTGTCTGTCTGTCTGTCTGTCTATCTACCTACCTACCTACCTACCTACCTACCTACCTACCTACTTATCTACCTATCTGGTATGGGCACTGAATAGACATCCTAACTAGAATGCCAGCCATATAATGATTTTTTTTTTTTTCCCCAGGCAGTACTCATTGGCTGAGCTGGTCCTAAATAATAACTGAGTTTTGGAAAGAACAGGAAATTACAGGCTAGCACTGTAAGCCAAAATGCTTCCTCAGAATGTGGAGGTACAGATAAGAAGCCTATTGGGTAAGATGGTGCTCAGGACTTACCTTTATCACACTGGATAATGTTTCTAGCTGTCATGCTGCAGTTATTATATCCATTTTCTTGCCCAAGTGTTTAAGTCACTGAGTTGGCTAGAATTTAATGTTATATGCCTCAAGGATTAGAGTTGCAAAATCTGAGGAAGGTAGGGATGGATAGCCATAATCTGTTTTGGCTCCTTCTAAGGTGAACAATATACTTAAAATTTCAATCCATCGTTTTTTAAAATTGTTTCTAAAACCTGCCTGCAATATCTGTGGTAAAAATGGAAAATTTTCCCTTGGAAAAAAAGTAGCAAGTATTCAAGTGTTGTGTCACAACTTAGACAGAATTTTTTATTCATTTCACATTGCTCTATAGGATAGATTTCTCAGCTCAGCTGGTACCATTGCAAAGAAAAAGAAGCAAGTAACAATTTTACTTTTTTGGTGAATTTCACTCATATAGTATATTCTACTTATTCTTGGGCTTTTCCTCTTTGTTTTTTGCAAATAACTTGTTCTGCTGTAACTTAGCTGCAAGGACAAATGTGGCATAGGCACCCTGGCTCCATCAATTAATAATCTGGACGCCCATATCTTATTTTATCACAATATTAAATTTCCTCATCTGAATCATATGCAATAATTAGTTTGTAATTTTTTTGTGGCATTGAATTCAGGACCCTGTGCTTGCCAGGCAAGTGCTTATTCCACTGAGATATCTCCCCGGCCCTGTAAGTTGTTTTGAAGGTAAAATAATAATGGTAATGAGGATTAGGAGGAGTTTGATGATGATGATGATGATGATAGTAAAGATTTAGTTGCTTTAATCCTGAGTATTAATGACAAGGTCTCTATGAAGTTCTGCTTTTAAGTAAGCAGTGCAAACACTTGGCTGTAGGATACTCGTAAAATAACGTCATTGTACACGTTGTACAACTGAAGGATTAGTGCTCATTTATTATATAATTGTTATAATCTTGCTGCCTCCCTGAGCCTTAATTTCTCCAAGAGTGAAATACAATTACAGAACTTAACAGGCGTTTAGCATGTTTAAAATGGTCCTACTAATTATCTCTTAATTTCATATTTTAGTAATTTATCTTGTCTAGCCAGTTGTTTTAAAAATAACCTTTTGTTACAGAAAGGGAGACATCATAATTATATGTAATGTGGAAAATTCAGAAAAGTAAAAATGATAAAATCGAAACATTCTGTCCGCTATTCATATCTTATCATATATTTTGCTATTTTTTCATGTGCATATATACATATAAATATTCTAAGCATTGGTTACTCCTAAATATTAATGTTTTCAAATCCTACTTCCAGGTTCCCTAATAATTTTTCTACACTGTGACACAGTGGATGAAAATATACGTTAAGAATATATCATCATTTAATTAATTGTTCCCATATTTCACAGTAATTTTTCCTGTTTATGAATGAAATGCAGATGTCACCTGGAATAATGTATGCAAGATCTTATTCACTTTCCCTTCCTCATTTTCATAATCTGTCTTTCTTTTAAAGTCAGACAAGCCGGGTGTGGTGGCACATGCCTGTAATCCCAGCACTCGGGAGGCTGAGGCAGGAGGATCAGTGTGAGTTCGAGACCAGCCTGGGCTACCAAAGTGAGCTCAAGGCCAGCCTGAACTGCATAGTGAGACCCTGTCTCAAAACAAAACAAAACAAAACAAAACAAAATAAAGTCAGACAAATTGCCATGGCAACAGAGTCCACGGCCTGTTGTGGCCTCTGCCTAACACACCAAGTCAGTTTGATTTCAGGATAGTTTTGCTTCTCCCTTCCCTTTTTGCTCCTGTTCCTCCTCATGCCTTTAACTCTGGCAGTGAGCTCAAGCCTTTTCTGGGATGCAAACTCAGACTCGAGAGACCCCATTGACACCACGACATTGTGCATGGTAGCTGAGCCAGCTGAATCTATACTGTCTGTCCTTTATTGCTCTTCTAGGAATGTACTTAAGATTGGCGCTAATTTAAAATCCACTTGCCTGCTGGATTGTATTTTTTTTGTGTGAAACACCATGGTGGGTGGAGGTATGGCAGGTGTACTGAAGCTATCTCCAAATTATACTTAAGATATGACTTCTGCAAAAACAAACATTTGGCCAAATGCTGTGAGGACTTTTTGGAGCTATGGAAATAGATTGTCAAGTTTTTTTTCTTCCAGAAAAATTATAGGAATTTAGACAAGCAACATTGTGAGACTGTTGGCCTCACAGCCAGTTTCTCTTAAAACATGATGAAACTCCTTACATTTCCCTACAGTGTCCCCTGAATTTTCCCCATCTCTGTGTTTTCCTCTGTGCACTCACTGTACTAATGCATACTCCTACTACACAACTGACACAAGCTTCAGAATTATTTATACAGCTGGCTCCTTTCACCTGACTCTCTCAAGATTAGAGTTGAGTCTTGCCATTCTTTGTGATCTTAGCAGAGAAAATAATGACTGGCCTAAGTCAGACATTCCATGAACATTGTTTCCAGATGTAGAAACCAGTTACATTGCCTCTTGCTGAACTCTGAGGCTCTTTAATTCCACAGTGAGTCTTTATCCAATGAGTCTAAGATTCCTCTTCTTTCTCCCATGATGCTCAGGCTTCAATTGCAGATTTCCACTATTCTCTCTGACATCTACTTGCAAGACATAGCTGTCTTTATTGCTCTCACAAGCTCTTCCATTTTCCAAACAACAATAATTTACTTCTCATCTTTCAGGACACATGTCTTAGTTCCTTCTGCTGCTCCCCAATCTAAACCCCCCAGAAAGAGTTATTACTCCCTTTCATGTCTATGAACTAGCATTCATATACCTTATAGAGTATTTTCATCTTATATTGAACTTATAAGTTTAATTACCTAGTTCATTTCATTGGCTAGTGTTCTGCAAGTTACAGGTCACAACATCTCCTTGTCTTAAAATACCTTTAGTTGTAGTATTCATCATCAAAATCAAAAGAGTAGAATAGTATAAAATAGATATAGAAATATTGTAGCTCTTTGTAGATAGTGAGTAATGTTTTATAAAATTTTGACTATCCTATTTATTGGGGGATGTGATATTGCTGTGTAAAATGTATTGCTTACTTTGATTTTAGTTGTATTGTTTTGAAAAACCACTGCTCTTTGATCTCTCAGAGTAGGGACTGTGCCTTATTATCTTTATAAGGATCATGAATAGAGCCTAGCTTTGGCACACTCTAAGCAACTCCAAAATTGTTCAATATGCAACAAATGAATGAATCTTTCCAAGTCTTCGGTATCTCATGTCTATAGATAGAGAAAATAGTATCTTTATTTAGGGGTCCCAAATGCTTACTTCAATAGTTAGCCCCCAGTAAGTGTTGGCTATTCTTATATCATAGAAGTGGCAGAGTCATTGTACTGCCTACTCAATATTAAGTATCTCATTCTCTCAACAAATAAACCCTCATTTTTATTTGGAGCATGATTGTAGCCTACTAAATATACATTCGGCAGTCTTGTTCAACAACAGGCTGACTATTAGGTGGAGCTACAGGAATAAGCATTGAAAGAGGATCGCTTTTCAGGCCTGGCCTTTTGCCCTTTCCCTCTTTTTTTTTTAAATTCTATCTGGAATTTAACTATGTTAGCTGTGGCTAAAGCTGCTGCCATCATAACAGTTAGACAGCCTGGAGTATGATGGTGGTGAGCTAAGCATGGTAGATGAGAAACGCAAGCAATTTTGAGTTTCTTTTCTTCATTCTAGTCCTCAATTATCCTCTCCCAAAATTCTCCTCCATGAAAAAAAAAATTATGCCCTAACTGGCTTAAACTACCATTATTTCATTAAGTATAGAGTTGGAATTAACTTTGAAATTAATCTCACTAAATATTGTTGTTTGTTCAGATTTTAAAACAACTCTCAAAGGACATATTTAGCATCTAATTAATACCATTATGTTCAAAATGTTGGGATAAATCTTTCTCTCCTTTCATTCCAGATTCCAGATTCCAGAGTGATGCAGTTACTGTCTTTTACAGGTAAAAACATTTCATCTCAGGGAATAATGAGGAAGAACATCAAACAAATAGATCAAAGCCAGATATGTCTAGCTCAAAATACACTCACTTTCCAATAAGTATTGAATATATTTTAAGATATACTTTATACTCATTTTCCTAGTCAATAGAGGCCATTAAAACATGGAGAATAAAATTAACTTTCTATTATTACCAGCACAGAAATGATAGAATAGAATTAGAAGTTCATATGAGTCTTAAAAAGATGACAGGAAAGCTGAAGGGAGATTATTATTAGATAAGAGAAAGGAACATGGGGAAAGATAGGGGAGTAATCAGCAGTAGGTGGGATGGATATGATCAAAATACATTATACACACTGACACCTCCAAAACCATGAAGCTAAGGGGGAGGGTGAGACAACAGGGCCAACGAAGGGGAAAGGTACAAGTATTTTATGTGCATGTAAAACTCTGCCAAAATGAAACTCATTAATCTGTATAAACCAGATGCACTAATAAAATATGTGGAGGTGAAAAATTACAGCTAGGAGACTCTGGGTAGGCAGGGAAGAATAACTGCCAACAATGAGTAAGAATAAAATTTTCACACAATAAAATATTACATACAATATATAGTATGCCAGTGGATTGTAAACACCCATGAGACTTCGAACTACATTTCTAGAGAAGTGTATGTTCTAATCGTTGAGATTATTCAGAAGCAAAGTATGAGAAGGTCAAGGTTCTATCTCACTACCTCCTGAGGATGATAGGTTCCTCCTAATCCTTTACTCCTTTGCAAAACGATGCGCCCCTTGGTGGTGGGTGGGACAGTCCCAAGGGTGATTTGCCACTGAGTCACTTGCGTATGATTCACTTTCCGCAGCTTTCAGCACTAAGCTCCTTTCTGTAGGGTTTTCTCCTTCCTTTCAATAGAGGTAACTTGACCTCCGCTTTGAAAACAGTTTCTGAAAAGCTTCAGTTCTATTAGCAAATGAAGACTGATATTGTCACTGTCAGAAGCAGCAGTGTGCCTCCTTACCACTTACGATGCTGTGCCTTCAGATGCTTTCTCAGCCTCCTACTTTCCTTCCCATGCATCTTCCTTGCTTTTAAAAGAGATTTCTTTTTGCTGGGTGGAAAGTGGGAGAGCCATACAGCCTGCTTTTGAAAATCCAATAGGCTGTAGCAAGATCTGGCTTCTGCCAAGCATGATATGGAAGATGGACTCTGACTGGCCTGTTACCATGTCTCCTACAAGGCACATTACTTCTTCTTTTATTTTTAAATCCTTATGTACATATTTATTTGGTACAAGGTATTGCTATGCAGCTCGAACTCACAGTGATCTTCCTGTTTCAGCATGTGCAGCACTGGAATTGCAGTTGTGTGCCACCACACCTGGTTTTGGTGGGTACAGAGTGGCTTAGCATGTGGTACTAGGGATCGCACCTGGGTCCTTGTATTTGCCAGGCTGGCACTTAGACTGCCAAGTCATCTCCATATTCCTATAAACTATGTTTTAAATCTAACCTTATAAAGTTCCTATCAATGATTTTATTATAGAAGTAATGTTTAATTGTTGTACAGAGGTATGGATGTCCGTTTCCTGAAGGACATTCCTATGTATCAGAGGTATGCTCAGTAGGGTATTATTAGAGTTCACCAACTTACAAATGTGTAAGTAGACACAAGTGTTTTATTAGGCAGTCTGTAGCACAATAATTCTATTTTGTTCTAGCTTCTTATCTCAATATCATAGGCACTGTTCCAAAAAAAATGCATTTTGCCTTTTTCATTTTAATATCTGCATGATATTCTATCGTGTGCGTACACTACAAATTATGAAGTCATTTTTCATTGATGGAAACTTAAGATTGCTTTTAATTCCCTTTAAGTCAATAGATATTTGATAAATGCTTGACAAAATCAAGTTCTTTTTGACAAATAACCAAAAGAAAAAAAAAAGAAAAGAAAAAGGACAAGACAAACAACTCAGATATAAAAGACAACACGAAATCAAAAAATAAAGGACTCTAACTGTGCAATGTACATATGAGAGATTATGAAAGCTCACGATTCAAGACATATAAATTAAAATATTCTTGATCAGATATATCGCTTTTATTCATTCAATTGGAATATTAAGTTTTAGAACAAACAATATGGCCAGAGCATAGGGGCCACCACATTCGTTTGTTGCTGAGGAATGCTGATTTCATGAGGCCCTGTATGGAGGACAGTTTATTTATTTTTTTTTCAATTCTTTTATTGTTTAAATTTAACAATGGTTATATTACATATTTTCATCATCGGATCAGTTTAGATTAATACATATAGGTATATAAGATTGATCAAACAACTAAACATTAACCTTTCTAAATCCACATTACTTTTTTTTTTTTCTTTTCCCCCTTTTTTCCTTTGAAAGTTGACATATTG
>PVJA010014123.1:0-48013 GCA_004027025.1 Myocastor coypus
CACTCCCTTCAACAGTGGAGAAGGGCTGGCTGGCCTCCTTCCCTTCTTTCTTTCCTTCTGGCTGGCTCAGCCTGTCCTGGGATGGGGCTGATGTAGCATGTGATGCTGGGGATTGAACTGCGGTTCCTATGGTTGCCTAAGCTTGCCTAAGCAGGTGCTTTACACCGCTGAGCCGTCTCTCTGGCTCAGGGGGGGCTTTGTTTTGCCCATATTCCTGTCAGCATTTGTTATTGGTTGACTTCTTGGTGATAGCCATTCTTTCTGGGGTGAGATGGAAGGTCAGTGTCCTTTTTTTTTTGAGACAGGGTCTCACTATGCAGTTCAGGCAGGCCTTGAGCTCATTTTTTTTTTTTTTTTTTGTCTATTTGAGACCGGGTCTCGCTATGCAGTTTAGGCTGGCCTTGAGCTTGCTTTTGTAGCCCGGGCTGGTCTCAAACTCATACTGATCCTCCTGTCTCAGCCTCCCAAGTGCTGGGATTACAGGTGTGAGCCACCACACCCAGCTGGTCAGTGTCATTTTGATGTGCATTTATTGGCTAATCAATGCTGCTAAACATTTTTTCATATATTTATCATCTCAGATGCCCATTATTTGATTGGGCCTTTGAATTTTTAAAAATTCTTTTTTTTTTTTTTTTTGTACTTTAGGGAAGGGTCTACAGGGTTTTCAAAGTCTCACTACTAGTGATTCGCTGTTTACAGCCTCCCAAGAGCTGGGATTACAGGCACGTGTCACCATGCCCAGTCTTAATTGCAGCTCAGTGTGCCCTGGGGATGGGGCTGGCACTTCAGGCCTGAGGATGGAATCCCTGTCCCTGTGCCTGCTTGCAGGTACTTTAATCCCCAGTGAGCTATTTGGCTGGCCCTAAACATTCTTTTTATGTTCTAGATAGAAGTCCTTTGTCTAAAGAGCAGTCAACTAATTTGTTTTTCCCAATTCATGGGTTTTAGTTTTATTGTGTTGGTGATTTCTTTTGATACACAGAAACTTTTCAAGAAGATGGGATCCCAATTGTTGATTTCTTGAAGTATTTCTGGTGCAGTTTGGTTTTTGTTCATGAACTCTCTACCTACACTTATGTCTTCAGGGTTTCTGCCTTTTTCCTCTTTTAGAAGACTTAGTGTTCCAGTTTTAATATTTTAGTCTTTGATCCATTTTGACTGTAGTCTTGTGCATGGTGATCGACATTAAGCCTTTAGCATATGGAAAGCCAGTTTTTTCCAGCACCATTTATTCAAGAGGCCCTTTCTTCCAGTGAATGTGTTTGGCCCCATTGTCAAAGATAAGGTAGCTGTGTGTGTTTGTTGTTGTGCCTGCATCTTCTAATCTGTTTTTTTTTTTTTTTTTTTTTGTCAGTACTATCACAGTAGCTTTGTAGCATAATTTCAAGTCACAGATTGTAATGCCTCCTGCCTTTCCCGTGTTATTCAGGATTACTTTTGCTATTTTAGGTCTCTTCTGGTTCCTGATGAATTTTAGGAATATCTTCTCTAGATCTATGAGATATTCTAATTGTATTTTAATTGGGATTTCATTGAATCTGTATAACAATTTTGGGAGTATGGCCATTTTCACAATGTTGGTTCTTCCTACCACAGGCAAGAAATGTCTTTCCATTTTCTGAAATCCTCATCAATCTCCCTTTTCATAGTACTTTAATTTTCACTGTTTAGATCTTTTACTTCTTTTGTTAAATTGATTCTTATGTATTTCATTTTTCTGGATGTTACTGTAAAAGGTGTGGTTTCCCTAGTTTCTTTATTGGTGTGTTTGTTGTTTTTATACAAAAATACTATTGACCTTTGAGTGTTGACTTTGTATCATGTTATTCTACTGCAAATAATGGTAATTTTATTTTTTCCCTTCTAATCAATATTTGTTTTGTTTTTCTCTTTTATCTAATTGCTTGGGCTAATGTTTCCAGAGCTATATCAAACAGGAGTGGTGACAGTGGGCATCCTTGTCTTGTTCCCTATTTTAAAGTGAAAGTTTTTAGTTTTTATTTAGTATTATGTTGGCTCATGTTTCGTTATAGCTGGATTTTATTGGGTTGAGGTGAAGACCATCTATTCTGATTTTCTGTATGATTTTTTATCATGATGGTGTTGGACTTTGTCAGAAACTTTTTGTGCATCTGTTGTGATGATCATTTGATTTTTATCTTTGGCTCTGTTAATGTGGCATACTACATTTATTGATATGCATTGAAACATCCCTGCATTCCTAGGATCAATTTCACTTAGTCGTAGTGTATAATGTTCTTGATGACTTGCTGCACTGTGTTTGGTAGCATTTTACCGAGGAATTTTGCATCTATGTTTATTGGGCAGTTTGGCCTATAGTTCTCTTTTTTTGGTGGGACCTTTCTCTGATTTTGGTATTAAAGTAATACTTGCCTCTACGAATGAGTTTGAGAGACCTGCTTCCTTTTCATTTGATTCAAGAATTTGAGAAAAGTTGGTATTAAATATTTTCTAAGTTTCTTGTAGAATTCAGCTGTGCATTTCTTATTACATTTTCAATTTTATTGAATGATACTGAATTATTCACAATTTTGTATTTTCTAGATTTAGTTTTGGCATTCATATGATCTAAGAATCTGATCATTTGTTCTGTTTCCATCCTTTGAGAATAAAAATTTTTGAAGTAGTAATGAGTTTCCAAATTTCTATAGGATCTGTAGTGATTTCACCCTTGTCATTCTATTTTGTATGAGTCTGAGTTTTTACTTTCCTTTTTTTTGATGTTTGGATAGGAGATTATCAATTTTATTCATTCTTTCAGAGAACTAAGTCTTTGATTCCTTAATTCTTTGTATCGTTTCCTGAGTCTCTACCTCATTATCTCTGCTGTAATCCTTGCATTCCCTGCCTTCTTTGGACTTGGCTTGCTCTTCTTTTTCTAGGAGGTCTAGTTTTATTTGGATTTGTTCTGTTTTCCTGAGGTGAGAATTCACTACTTTAAATTTCACTCTTAGGACAGCTTTAATTATGTCACATGAATTCTGATATATTGTATTGGCATTATCACTGAATTTTATTATTATTATTATTATTATTATTATTATTTTTTGGTGGGACTGGGTTCAAACTCACAACCATGTACTTGGCAGGCAGGCACTTGCATCACAGATCTATCTCCCTAGCCCCTGAATTTTAGATATTTTGTAATTTCTTCTTTAATTTCTGTGATCTTTTGATTATTCAGGAGGATGCTATTTAATTTCCATGTTTTTATGGAGCTTTTCCAGTTTTTTGTCATTCATTTCTTATTTTGTTGCACTATGGTCTGATAATATGCATGGGATAATTTTACTTCTTTTCCATTTAATTAATCATGTAATTTGAGATAGTATAGTGTCTATTTTGGAGAATGTCCCATGTGCAGCTGAGAAGAATTTATATTCTGATGTTGTTGGTTGAAACACTCTGCAAATGTTTAATAAGTCCATTTGTTTATAGCTTTGGTTCAGTTCTATTATTTCTTTGCTGATTTTTTGCATATGTCTTTTAAAAAAATTTAAAATGGAACTTTGGGGTTTTGTTTCTTTTTTTTTTTTTTTTTAATGTACCTAGGATCAAACTTTGGACCTTATACTTTGTAGGCCTGCACTTATGCCACTGAGCTATATCCCCAGCCTGATCTATGTCTTTGTGACAATAGTGTTTTAAAGTCTCCCATTACAATTGTGGTATTGCTCATTTGATTTTTATGTCTGTTAAAATTTGTTGGGCAGGTGTCTCAGTTACTCTTCTCTTGTTGCTGGAACAAATACCTAACACCCAAAATGAAGGAAGAAAAGGTTTAGTTAGCTCACAGTTACCAGAAGTTTCAGCCCATATTCAGCTGTCTCCAAGGTTGTCTACAAGAGTGAAACATGGTAGAGAGCAGCAGATCCTGGTGGCAAAACAGCAACAATGGCAACCGACCAGTAATGACGATAGAGAGAGTATCTGTTTCTCTGTCTTTTTTATATTAAATTCAGGCTCTCTGCCTCAGGCTATACACCTTTGGCCACACCCATAATCCCAGTAGTACTCAGACCCATAATCTCACCCTTGGATCATCCATAATCCCAGTGGATCATGAGTTAATCTCAAACTCTAGAAGTTCCTGCCCCATTACTACATGAAGCTTTGGAGGGACAACTACACAGAAACCATAAATAGCGGGTGAAATAGCTTAGTGAACTACATGCCTGCTTAGGCAAACACAGGGACTAGTGTTCCATCCCCTGCGCCACATGCCATGCTAGCCCCACCCCTGGCACACTGAGCCAGCCACCAGACCAGGCATGATGGCACATACCTGTAATTCCAACATTGGGGAAGTTGAACAGGAGGATCACTACAAGTCTGGGTTACATAGTGAGACCTGTGCCAAGTACATTAAAAAAAATTGTCTTAAAAAGTGGTATGCTCCTACATTGGGTGCATATATATTTATGATTGTTATCTCTTTATCTTGAAGTTTTCTCCTAACAAGTATGCAGTAATCTTTTTTTTAATCTCTTTTGATCATTCTTGGTCTGAAGTTCACTTTTTAGCAACCAGAATAGCTACCTCTGCTTTTTTTGGAGTTCCTGTCTCATGGAGTATTGTTTTCCATTCTTTTCCTTTCAGTCAATGAATTTCCTTTTGAGTTAAATATGTTTCTTGTATTCATCAGCATGTTGTTAGATTTTGTTTCTTGATCCACTCAGTCTGCTTCTTTTGATTGGTGAGTTGAGGCCATTTGCATTGATGGTTGTAACTGTTAGGTATTGGCTTACTTTTGTCATGTTATTTTCCTGTTGTAGGCTCCCTATTTTTGCACTGTGCTTAATTGGTTGCTCTTAATTGGTGCTACTTTTGTATCATTCCTAAGGCTGTGTCATTTCAATCTCTTTCTGGAATATCTTTCTTTTTTTTTTGAAATGCTCTATTCAAGGAGGTATTTATTGATACAGTTTCTCAGTAAGTTCATTTGTGTGGAATAAGTGACAATGTCATGGAATATCTTTCAGTACTCTTTGTAGTGTTGGTTTGGTGGTCATGAATTTCTTCTGTTCTTTGTCATGGAAATATCTTATTTCGACAGATAAGTTTTAATTTTGACAGATAGTTTTGTAGGACACATACATTTGGGTTGAAAGTTGTTTTTTTCATTACCTGAAATACTTCACTCTCACTCTTCTTTACTTGAGAGTTTGTGGTAAGAAATGTATTGTGTTTCTGATGGGCTTTCCTTTATAGATAATCTATTTCTTTTTTTTCTAACAGTTTTGAATAGTCTGTTCTTTTGTTGAATTTCTGGTATGTTCATTATGATGTATTTGAGAGTAGATTTATTTTAGTTATGTCTAATTGGAGTTCTACCTGCCTCACTTAACTATTTGTTAGGTTCTTTTCCTATACTAGGGAAATTTTTCACAATTATTTCTGCAAATAGTCTTTTTATGTCATCTGTGTTGGCTCCCTATTTTTTCATTGACACCTATTACTCTTATATTATTTTTCTTTGCATTATCTTGTTGAATTGTTTCCTTATTTATTGTTATTTTTAAAATTTACTTGGTACAGGATTTCACTATGCCGTTTGAATTTGTAGTGATACTCTGTCTCAGCCTCCCCAGGTATGGGATTACAGGTGTGCACCACCACATCTTATTTTGGTGGCTGGCACAGCATGCTTGGCATTCAGGCTCAACATGGCATGTGGTACTGGGAATTGAACCTAGATGCTTGCACTTGCTAGACAGGTGCTTAGACCTCTGAGCTATCACTTTAGCCCTTTGTTGTTATATTTAAGAGATCTTTTCTTTGATCACATGCTGCATTGCTGTCTTCAAGGTCTAAAAATCTATCTTCAGTCTCTTTTAAGTGCTTTCTCCAGCTTTCAATGGAATTCTTAATATCCTGGATATCTGTTTGAATGTCTCACACATTCTAATTCTTTCCAGTATTTTTCTTCAGTGTTTATACTTTTTTCTCATTTATTTTTTAAAATCTGTCTTCTTTATATGCACTGAGAAATTCATTTATTGTTGTTGTTTCTTTTTTTTTATCTGATTGGTTATTTGTGATCTGATTTCTTCTATGGCCTGATTGTGTTGGCCTGATTGTGTTGTTTCTTTTCTTTAGTTGCTATCATTTCAGGAATTTCAGTTGTGTAACTTTCAAGTTCTTCTATGTTCTTGTTTCCTGGATTTGTTCTGGGTGGGTTGGGGGTCTCAGATTGCATTTTGCTCCTTCAGTGTGACATTTTTGAAGTTTCCAAAGTTCACCCAGGATCAGCCTTTACAATTGGGGGTTGGAACATTGGTCACCAAGGTTCTTAAGCTGTCTGGGCTCAGCCTGGTTTCTGCTTTGTGGTGGAGGCAGGCCAGGGCTCACAAAGACTCCTGTGACAGTGGGGAAGTGGACCCCACTCAGTGATACTTCTATGATGTTTGGATGTGTTTTAACATACGAAATTTTATATTTCCAAGATTTCCGTATCATTTCATATTTCTACCGGTGCAATGTATGAGAGTTCTTTTGTTCTGTGTCCTCACCAATATTTGGTATTATTTGTGTTTTTAACTTTAGTTGCATGGTTGTGCAATAGTGATTTTTCATTATTGTTTTAATTTATATTTTCCTAGTGATTACTGATGTTCAGCATCTTTCTGTATATTTGCTTGTCATTATTTATATTTCTCTAGTGTATGAATTCATTTTTTAAAAGTTTCCAATGTTTACTTTGTGCATACTAATTGTCCATATTTATAGGATATGGTATTACATTTTAAAAATGCATATATGTAATGGTCTGAATAATTGCTATATATGTCACCTGAGATACATATCTCTAGCAGGTATTGTGCACATTAAAAATTATATCTTCCAGCTATATTGAAACAGTTGTCAACCAGGAACTAATTATTTGATAATTATTTTCACTGAGTAGTTTTCTTGTGGCTAAATTTGAAAAAGGTTTTGAAGTTTTCTTGAGGTAAGATGCAAAATTTGCAAATATTTTCCCTCAGTCTGTTGTTTATCTTCTCTCTATTTTATCAGATCAAAATATCTTTTTCCTTTTGGGCAAAGTCTTGCAATGAACATCAGTTTTGTTCTTTTATGGATAGTACTTAATAGTGTTACATATAAGAAATCTTTGCCTTAATCAAAGTCACAAAGCATAAAGGTTTTTGCTCTGTACTTCTAAAATTTTAGTCTTACATTTTCATGTAGGTGTATCATTCACTTGGAATATTAGAGTATGAAGTTTAGATGGAGATTTAATTATTTTTTTTGCACATGTTACATATGTTGTAAAAAAGTCTTTTCATCTGTGAATTTTGCCTTCTTCGAAAATCAGATGTCTTATTTTTTTTACCTCTTCCAAATGCATTTTGTATTTAAGTCACTCTTCTTAAAAAATTACAGGGGGTAATGAAGCAGAAAAAGGAAGGTCCTGAGATTGATACCTGGTATTGCCCAAAATTTATTTATTTGTTTGTTTGTTTGTTTATTTATTTATTCTTTTGAGTCCTTACACTAGGGAGACTGTACAATACTTGCATATGTAGGTCTGTTTTATTTCACTTATGAGTATATGTTCAAGATACATCCATTTATATATGAAGTCTTCTAGTTTATCATTCCTTATAGCTGAGTAATATTTCATTTTATGAAAATACCACATCTTTTTCAACCATTCTTCAGATGGTGGGCATTGGGTTGTTTCCAAGATTTGGCTATCACAAATTGTACTGCTGTGAACATAGGTACACAGATATCACTATGATATGATGACTTAAATACAAATTGCATTTGGAAGAGTTAAAAACTTAGGGTTTGTTGAATGTGTTAATGTTTAATTGTTTGACCAATCTTACATACCTATATCTATTAGTCTAAATAGATTGAAGAAAATATGTAATATAACCATTGTTAAATTTTTTTTTGAAATTTTGTACTCTTTCTTGTTAATGTTTTTCTATCTTTGTTTTTGCTACTTTTACTCTTTAAAATAAAATTAAATCTATAAAAAAAAGAGATCAGATGTCTGTGTATTAGCCCATTTGTAGACCCTGTGGTGGTTCTGTTGATCTTTGTATGTATCTCTTCATTAAAAAATCACATCATCTTCGGCCGGGCATGGTGGTGCACACCTGTAATCCCAGCACTTGGGAGGCTGAGGCAGGAGGATCGGTGGGAGTTCGAGGCCAGCCTGGGCCACAAAAGTGAGCCCAAGGCCAGCCTGACCTGCATAGCGAGATCCTGTCTCAAAAAGACAAAAGAAAAATCACATCATATTGATTATTGTACGTTTATATGATACATCTTAAAATCAGGTACTGTGAGTCCTCTACACTTACTCTTTTTGAATTTTTTCAGCTATTCTGATTCTTTTACTTTTCAAAATAAATTTCAGAATCAGCTTTGAAAGGATATATATGAATTTTGAGTAGAATTCATTAAATTCGATGTCAATTGGGGGAGAATTGTTTAGTTTATGTGATTTCTTTGATCTCTTTCACTTGACTTTTATAATTTTCATTATTACAGATCATTCATATTTAACTTTGTATCTTTTACAGATTGGAAATGGAAAGTGAAGAAGAAAAATGGGAAAAGCTGGATGCGGAATTTGATCATTTTGTGGTAGATATGAAGCCCTTTGTTCTGAAATTACCCCATAGGTCAGGTAAGAGCGTATTTGCAAAGTAGGTTGTTAAGGTTACTTTTAAAATATTCAATGCAGTGAACTGCCAAGATGGAATGAAAGTTGAAATATTTACCCCTTTTGTTTATCAAAGCAGAAAAGAAGCTTTTGATCTTCTATGATTAGTGATTGAGTAACATCAAATGTGAATGTGTTATTTTTATTGCATTTATAGGGGCCTGCCCTATTGGTTTTAATGCGGTAGTAAGAGTTTTTTTCAAATCAGAGAATTTTCTGATAATTTAGGCATCTAAAAGCAATTGGAGAGAATTTTGGGGATCAGATAGATTTTATAAATTGTAGTGGTTAGGTGGCTGGCTAATATAGGTGGATACATATGGCTTAGTCACGGAGTAGAGCTTTTAGAGGTGGATCAAGCAAACTAAAGGGCAAGCTAAGATGTTTCCAAGTTTCCAGAGACTTTTCCAAGTTCTGTGTTTCCCTGAGGTATCTGAGTAGACTCTATGGTAAGGGAATGACCCACTGTTACATATTTATTTCAAGGAAGAAAGGAGCTGTGTTGGGAAAAGGGAATTTGGTGTAAGAATTGGGCACTCCGCTCATTGTTTTAGAGCTTGCAACTCTACCCCTCACCTTCTCTTGAAGTTTCTTCCTCTTTTTCTTCTCTTGCCATGTTGGTTGTTGCTGTTTTCTTTTGTTGCTCTTCTTCAAATGAGTATTTCATGTCCCATGGTTGCTTATTATGTTCTTCTGATATTCACTATCTTTTTTGTTTTAGATCTACTAATTAGGAAACATTTGTATTAAAATTTCCTATTATGAATGTATTTCAAATCAAAACATCTTCATATGTTATCTTCTTTTAGAAACAGATTTCAAATGTACACAGCTGATTAATTGTAACCTTTGGTTATAAGATATTGTCAGTATCAGAACATTTGGAGCCTCTTTTTATATGTAACAAGCATGTGGGAACTCACAACCCATTTAAGAACTAGAAATTTATGTTACCTGTTTTTATAGTTAAATTCCACTTTTGACAGTGTTTTTTCCTCCATCATTTTAAGTATAAATTTTTTTCATTAAACAAGTGATCCTAAATTCTGAATATTATTGTATAGATTTCAGTTTACTGTAGATTATGTAGAAAGTACAGTATGAAAAACTATGTACTTATGTTCCTTAATTTAACTCTCATGGATTTTTTTTTCTTTTAAAAATCTATATCCACTATTTATTGAGGTTTGTTTTATATTTATATAAGTTTCAAAGCAAGAAATCCCAGCATTTTTTGGAGGCATATCTCTTATATAGTAAGATTTGCTGAATGGTACGTCCAGTTTTAAAGATTTTTATAGATAAAAAGGTAGATGAATATGGCCTGTATAAGCCAAGTGGGTACAGCAGGTTTGTAATTTGTGTTTGATGTGCAATCCTCAAATTCAGTTAGACTAACAAAAAGTTATTGTCAGAGTACTTAGTATGAGACCTAAAACAGTGTATTTGATGGATCATTATGTGTGGATTAAATTGTGATTATCTTGAGATAATTTTTAAAAGGATAGTTATTTTATGAAATTAAAAGTGAATAGCATGTAATTATATTTAGAGCTGTTAAAAAGGAAAACCGTAAATAAATCAGCTAAAAATTCTTGGAAATTATTGGCTTTAATAAATAAAGCTCTTCAGTTTAATCTGGGAGTAAGTATAAAGTGCTTGATAATTCAAATTCAAAAGATTATTTCTGTGCTTATATAGCTAAAAGTGTAGAAAGATTTTTCAGTATGTAGAAAGTTATTGTACAGATGCAAAATTTTATGTCAGAAATTTATTTTGGCCAGTTAACTAATAAAATTAAATTTTATGCTAGGTGTCTGTAGTCCATGGGCCCACTCTGGTCCCAAGCAATTTTTGTGAAGGCTTATTGGACCACAACTGTGCTATTTGTTGACTTCCAGTTAGTGACTGCTTTCAAGGTACATTATTGAGTAGCAGAGTTGCCCCATAGATCACATGGCCAAGAAAACTTAAAAGTATTTCCAAAGTTGCTCATATCTATTCCAGCCTTAGACAGATCTTATTGTAAGTGGTTGTATGTAAGTATTTTATTTTCTGAAAGATCAAATGTCTAATGGATCTTCTGTATTTGTAGAACGGCAGAGGTGTGCCCTCTGGATTAGAAAGCTGTGCGAGCCTTCAGGAACTGGTACAGGCATACTGGGCAGGAAGAACCGGAACCTGTATGCAAAGTTGTTACTGCATATGCTTAAGCGAGGAGTGCTTGAAGGCCCTTTTACACATCGTCCTGAGCCAGGGACACTGAAGACGTTACCATCATACATGGTACGTGCCATTCATTTCTTCACAAGTGAAGTTCACTTGTCACTCCTGTAGGGATTAGTGATATTACTAATTTATATGTGCTACATAGCACATTAGTTAACACTGATTTTTTTTTCTGTAATTCAGTTTTTTTACTTTCGGTGAAAACAGGTATTAGCCTCTGGGGGACTATCCTTATCAGTTAATTCAGTTGTTTTCTGTATTATTTCTAAAAATAATAAAATTTTTATTTTGAAGTTTAATTTCATTTTAATGGTTTATAATAGTAACATTTTATGTATCATTAAATTCTAGTTTATTGAGGTCTCATGTAAATTATTTTATTTATGAGAGGTTACATTCTATGATTTTTGTATGTTTCTTTTTACTCTAATGATAATAGTAAATTGGAGTGTAAACATGATTGTCTATACTCCATTTAACTTCATTATCGTAATCAACTTTTCTACAAGGCAGTTACCTGCTTGATGCTAGGTTGTCACTACCGTGTTCCTTGTAAACCTGAAATCTACCTTGGTTTGTGTGAAATAAGAGTTTTTGAGAAATATGACAGGAATACTAGAGGCTGGAAGTTGTTGTTAGGTAATTGTATATAATTTTTATGAACTGCAAAATTCTTATGTAATATATTTGTAAGATTTTTCTGTGTCTCATCAGTTTAGCAAAATAGTCACGTGGCATGATGCACACTAGATGCACGTGATGCGCACGTGGTACGAGGCACAACTCCTGTTGTTAGTGGTAGAATGCCAGGAGTTCTTTCTAATCCATTTTATTTTAAAGTAACAGAGACATACTTTTCACTTAAGATTAGTAGTGTTTGGGACTATAAGGGGTTATTTAACTTGCTGTTTGATTAGACATTGCAGTGACTGTGGTAATTTGCCTTTAACCTATACATTAGTCTCATTGGAAGCCTGAAATCAAATCTTTTATGCTGTAAGTACTGATAATTGACAGTTACTAAGCGATGAATGGGAGGCAGTACAGAGCATGAATATGCTTGGTGGGCCATAAGGGATGGAAGGAACAAGGTTTCATCACACTAATCAATTAGATGCAGTTAAAAACTTGATTATTTTTGCAGTTTTTAATTTAATATTTTTGACTGCAGTTAGCAAAAACCATGAAAAATGAAGCTGGGTAATGGATGATACTGTATCTCACTTAAGACATTACTATGTGCTTCTGATTTAGGGTAGTGGGTCATGCCCAGAAAATAACTCATGAAAATGTTCTTTGTGGGCTTGGAAGAATGGCCATACAAGTGTCTGGTCTTTGTAGTGTTCTTCACAATTGTGCCCTGCATCCTGGCTGATTTGAAGAGAAATAAATGGGCTAATGTCATTCTCAGTGATGAATGTAGAACATTTAATGAAAAACACTCAACTTTATAGTCATAGGGGAAGACTGCACTTTCAAATAATAATAGTGAGAAGGCTTAAGAGATCTGTCTTGGGTATTTCACGCAGTTAGTAGTATGGCAAAACTAAATCCCAAGACAGATCTCTAAGCCTTCTCACTATTATTATTATTATCATCAAGGGGTTCTTAATTTTAATTTCTCATTTGTGTCTATTGTGATTTCTTTGACTAATGGTGTGTGTGTGTGATGCAAAGTTGTTCATGGTCACAGAAAGAAATAGGGTAACATGAATTTTTTAAAAAAATTCCACTTTATAAACTCAATGCTGCTTACACAGATATCAAATTTATGTTATATAATTTCATTATCAGATTTCTTAGACAACAGGGCATAACTAAAATATAAACATAGGGCAGGCCAGATAGCTCAGTGGACTAAAGCTCCTGCTTAGGCAGAGCTCAGCAGCTGAGTTTCATCCCTGGCTTGCCAGCCTTGCCCCCAGAGTGCACAGAGTTTGCTATAGAGACAGCATAGTGATGCACACCTGTATTCACAGCACTTGGGAGGCTGGAAATAGGAGGGTCACTGTGAGTCCAATCTGTATAGTGATACCCTATAGACCCTGTACCAAATATATTAAAAAAGTTACCCATTTTATTATTTTAATATTTCATAATTTGTTGTTCATTGAATGATGCATTTCTTTTTTTTAAGAATTTTTATTTTATTTTATTTTATTTTCTTGTTTCAGAACTTTTGTTTATTTGTTTGTTTATTTATTTATTTTTATGGCTGGTGCAGCCTGCCCTGAGGGCAGGGCTGGCGCAGCATGTGGTGCTGGGGATCAAACCGTGGTCCCTGCAGCCGCCTAAGCTTTCCTAAGTGGGTGCTTTAGACCACTGAGCCATCCTGCTGGGCCCCGCATTTCTTATATATTTGAAGGTAACTGAATTTAAACTGAGTGCTTGAAGTATTTTTATCAAACTTGAAACTTTGTGAAAATTTTAAGTATTTGTTTATAGTACATTTTGAAACATTAATTGTTCTAATTTTTAAAAATCAGTCCATCTATTTTGATGAGCCAAATCCAGCATGTGTGAAAGGATCCAGCCCAGAGAGACTACCCGACTGGGTAGTGGGCGAGCTGGGGACGAGTGAACCCAACTTAAGTGAGTCGTGGAAACTTTCTCCTGGGGTAGATAACACTTTGGTGCTGTCTCCAACTGTCGCCCACAGGTAAGTTGTGAAAGTGGGATTCTGAATGTTTTTCATCTTTAGCTTTTCCTTGGAACTAGCATTGAATGTTTCCTTTTTCACTTTTTAATGTTAAGGAAGAGGTTTATTTTATATTTTTACTAAAGTTTAAGGTTACAAATGAGTGTTGGGCATTTAATGTAATAGTTTGTTTTGTCATTTACCATATATCTCAGGTAATTTTTCATTTTAGCTACTTTTATGGATGCCATTAACTATGTATATTTGTATATATATGTATATATAATGCTGTGTGGGTTTATGTTATATTCTTATTCCCTTAAATGAAAACAAAAATTTTTCAATAAGAAGAAAAGGTGAGGAGGTCAAGACATATATAAGTAGTGCCTGAGAATCTTTAAGTAACTGTGTGGTTTCCTAACATTAATTTCCAAAATTTTACACACTGCATAACAATCTGAATCATATGCTTGAATTTCTTGCCTTTTCTTCATATTGATTGATTTGTTTTCATTCAGTCAAATAAGAGTATAAGCATAAACCTTATTTACCAGTGCCTTCTTGCTGTAGTATTAAACTTAAGTAGAATTTTTAGTACAAATAAATAAATGGAAGAAAGGGAAAGGGAGTATATGAAGGAGTTAAAGTGTGTTATGCATACGCACCAGCTCCATGCAAGTAATGTGAACACACGCTATAAAGTGTTCCCTCTGAGAGGCCCGGGAGATAGCTCCATGGCACAATGCCTGCCTGGCAAGTGCAAGATTGTGAGTTCAAACCTTGGTCTTGCAAAACAAAAAACAAAAAGAAAAACAAAGTGTTCCCTCTGAAGAGCAAGAGGGGCCAGGTGATAGATGAAGTGGGTGGAGAGGAAAGAGACAAAGGATGACAAAGGATGTAAGTGGTGTCACATAACTGTACCAATTGCCCATAAGGAATGTAAACAGTATGCACTGCAAGCATGTGCCAGTGAAGAAAATTATCTGACAAACAGTAAACTTCTGAGTATCAGAATAGGCAGAAAGGCCTTTGTTGTCCTACCAGTTTTGGCTTTTTAGAGGGATAGTTTAAGTTGGGACTTTGTCAAATTATTTTTGAGAATAGGAAGATATATCAGGGGAAGGAATGGAGAGTGAGAATGTGGAATGGAAATAACTTCTGAGGGACAGGAGGGGTCTGAATGAGTTGCCCTCAAATTTTTATTTTCCCATGAATATTGTTCTCTCAAATGTTAAAATACTGGACAGGATCACTTAGCAAGCATGATACCTTCACAGTTCACTCCTCAGCAATTTCTTGGTGATTTTAGCTTTAGGAATTTGTTTCTGTTAACAATGTAATCTTTTTGTGCACTCTACTTTTTTTGATTCTTCTTTAATCACAATTGAAATGTTATTATAAATTTGACATTTCTCCATGGTTGTTGTAACCTGGTCATGTTGTTTTCAAACTTGAGATATTATGGTGGGAAAAAACCAATGAATGAAAAACAAGAGCACCATTCTATGAAATCATTTTATTAGGGAAACAAATTAAAACAGAGGTAATTAAAGAAGGGCCGACATAATTAAGGACATATTCAGGAGAGAAAAAAGAAATGAACAGATGACTTCCTAGGATGTGGTGCTAAATGCTTCTACTTATGCATATAGATAATTACAATTAGAAGACATATAATTGTATTATATTTGTCAGCATGATAGGTATTTTAATTGAGACATAAAGAGATTATGGTCTGTCTGCAAATAAAAACATAACTTTGAGTTGGGCTGCAGAGTTCATCTGCTATTGCCAATATTTTTTAAGAATTCAGCTGAATTATGAACTTCTTTCTAGGTGTAATGGGTATGGGGCTTGTACTATAAAGGTGATGATGTTTTAGAGCTTGGACCAGAGGTTGAAAATTGCTTATCTTTTGGGACTGAATAAATTATGTGGGTTGATTTGTTTTACTTGACTAATGCAGTTCCTTTAAAATTTTTTGAATGAGTTGTCAAAATTAAAAACTGAGAAATTTTATATTAAAACTCAGTTTTTTAGGTTCTCTAAAAAGACCCTGGAAATGTAGTAATCGTCCATGAAGAGTCATAGATACCATAGCTTAGAGTTGAGCATGTTAGTGTAGGTAGGCAGACTTCTGCTTGCCTTCTAATTCCTGACAGTAAATTTTGTGCCACTTGCATTTGTTGTTCAGTTTGATCTTTTTACTTTAAATAGACATAAGAGGAAAATGAGGGTCATTTTTCTGCTTTTATATTCTGTCAAAACTGCTAAAAAGCAAGGTAGTGGGAAGGCAGAATGTGGGATTCAAGAAGGAAAGTGACCTTACATCTTTGTAGAAGAATGCATTTATGCCTGGTGGTAAAATGATTTGCTGTTACCTACCTAAGTCCTACAGACATTTGATTTATAACTATTATTTTAGATGAATAAAGGAAATAAGCATGTGGGCAATCTCACTACAGAGGTTGTATGTGTGTTTATTTATTTTTATGGCCGGCTCAGCCTGCCCTGAGGGCAGGGCTGGTGCAGCCTGTGGTGCTGGGGATTGAACCACGGTCCCTGCGGCCGCCTAAGCTTTCCTAAGCAGGCACTTTAAATCACTGAGCAATCCTGCCGGGCCAGAGATTGTATGTGTCACGGAAGTTTTAGCAAAGCTCGAGGTATGTATAAAAGAGGATGTAGGGTGGGCAGTAGATTTGAGATTTCCAATAGTCTAGGTAGATTGACTTTTTCTCCCTTGGGACATGAGATAAAGTTTGAGAAAATATCCTGAAATTACTATTCATTGTCTTTTCTGGAAAATAAAACCATGGTAAAATCCCCAATGTTTAGATAGTTGTGTTGGTGGGACCCAGTGCCTGCCACATACAATTTAAAAGAGGGGATGGTTGATTTGGCTCATGTTTGAGATGATCTGGAGGCTCCAAGGGCAAACATCATAGCAGAAGGGCATGGTGGAGCAAAGCCACTCAGTTTGTGGTGGCTGGGAAATAGCCCCAGAGAACAGTGCTAGAGAAGGAGAGGCCAAGGTTCAAAGGTATTACCCAGGTGAGACCTCCATAACTGACCCAGACATGTGCATAAGCGTGCTGTACTAATCCTTCAAGTGGCGCCAGTCAAGTTGACAATTAAGCCTAACTGTTATATCTCACCACTTGTAAATGCAACACTCAAATAAATCCCCTTAAACCATATTTAATCCTCCAAGAAATACAATAACAAGTTCGTAATTCTGCCGATCATAACTATCTGTACACAGCTGAAAACACAGCAGTCCCTTCTTGCAAAGTCACAGCAGTTTTAGCATTGCTCAAAGGGCAAATTATAAATTGCCTCTGAGACTCAAGGCAAATTTTTAGTTCTGAATTTCTGGAAAGTACAAGATGTAAGTAATATATTCCCAATATACACTGGCACAGGGTAAATATTCCTGTAAGGCTATCATCAGCTTGGTGGTTTGAGCCCTTTGGAATTCACATTTCATCAACACATCCCTTGGATGCGTATAGGACTTACTGTTTGCCCTTATGAGTTTCAGTCATGCTTTGATCCTATTCTTTTCTATCCCCCTGGTTCTCCCTTTATGTGATAGGAGTATTTACCCTGAAGGCATCTTTCTTCTTGTTCCTGTCCGGAGTTCTTCATTTCCTTGTAATGGTGCTAATCTCTCCAGCAGACACACCCTGACTTCCTGCTTCCTTTTGGTCCCAAATTTAAGGTGTTTAATTTTATTTTTTGTTCTTTTTAACCTCATGTTCTGATTATTCTCAAAAATATCCATGTCACAGCCTGAAAGTTGGGTTGCCTTGAACTTTCCTCACTGCCTTTAATCTCAGTCTCCCACAAAGTCTCAGGACATGGGCAAATAAGGATTTTCTCCAGCTGAATGTAACACACAGGGCCTCTATCAAATGGCAGTGGAATTCTTGTTCCTAACTGAAACCTATGAAACCTGGCTGTTACTGTCCACATTCTTGTCAATATTCTGTACTTTTCAACCAGAATCATGCATTGGACACTCCTTAGAGGTTTTAAGACTTTTCGTGCATGCATTTCCAAACCTTTCCACACTTTCCTAAAGAGGAGAAAAGCTCTAGAGGCTTCTAAGCCACATCTTCAGGTGCAGTCACAGCAATGACTGTACTGACTTAGTATCGTTGCCTGTAGGCCATAGTTTTGCAGTTGCCGAGACAGGACACCCGACACAGCTTGGAGTATGAAGTGGCTTATTGTTCTCCTGCTCTCAGAGATTTCAGTCTTTGAACTGTTGGCTCCAACAAAGAAACATCATGGGCAAAGGGCATAGTGGTGCAGAACTGCTTAGTTCATTGTGGCTGAGATGCAGAGGAAGGGAACAGTGCCAGGGAGGAATGGGCCAGGGACCAGATATGATGCTCAGCATACTTTACTCATCTTGGAGGAGGCTCCCAAGCAACTATGCTTAACTCTCACACCTCCACTTTTACAAAATTTGTATCTTTGTTCCTCACCTATAATTAAATGGAATTTTAGTGCAAAAGAATTACTTGTCTATAAGGCATTGTTTGTAGACTTTATTTACAGACTATTTCTAGACATTATTATTAGATTTACTGTGTTCTTATTTCATAATAAGTAATTGGTGGGAAAAATTTAACAGACCTACAACTCTGCCAGTCGTATTCATGCTTCAGCTCTCACAGCTTTCATTTAGGTATCTCCTGAAGAGTGTTACCATATTACAGTGACAACACATACATATTTATAGCAGCACAATTCAGAATATTGAAATCTTGCAAGCATGAGTCCATCAACGGATGACTAGATCAAGAAAATGTGGTATTTACATGTTGTGAAGTGCTTCTGTGCCATAAAGAAGAATAAATGAGTCATTTGTAGGAACATGGATGTACTTTGTGACCATAGTGCTGAGTGAAATCAGACACATAAGCTTAACTATTGCTGAGATTTTGTTATACAAAAAACCCAAACTATAAGTAAAGAGGAAAATAAAAGATAAGTAATAGATAGGGAGGCTTCTGAAGGGTGGAAAGGAACTAAAAGATGGAAGGCAGGGAAGAGAGAAGGGTGAATACAAAGATAAATGAAGACGTGGTGTGTGCGTGTACTGACTCCTTGCAGAGAGTGCAGCGTGCACAGAAGGCCTGTGCTAATGAAAACTGAAGACAGAAAAGCCGTGCCTAACCTCCCAGATCAGGTCAGCAGGTGCTGCGATTTATTCCTGTGCTGCTCTGTGCTTCTGTGTTTTCTTCACTATATGTGCAGAGGTATAATGTCCGTCCTTTGGACTAGATTGCAGTCTCATGAGGTGTGGATGGCACATTTCCTGTTTGTACCATAATTTCAGATCCTCATACCAAATGGGAACATACTAGAATTCTATAATGGTTTCTATTTTGTGAGTGCATGTATGTATGAATTAGGGGATTGTGTTTGGGTTGCACACAAAACTTCACATACTTTAATAATTCCTTGTTTTTTATGTTGGTGGAGTTCTTATTTTGTTAAAATGACATTGTAAAATGAAAAGTCAATAATGATTTGATAGTAATTATGTAAGCTATGGAAAACAAGAAAAATACACAATCTTCTATTTTTAAGAAAAAATGAAGCTGTGGTTGGTAACATTAATCCTACTTAAATGTATCTAATACAATTCTTTTTTAAAAATTAATTTTAATGAGAAAAGAAGAGCAGTGAGACAATTTCAAAACAGGCTAGTATGGCAGTTACAATAATTAATACATTGCATATTGTTGTTGATGTTGTATAGTGTGCCTAACGAGAGTCACCTAGAGAGAAAACATCCTCTTAGGTTTTCATAGAGAGCAAAACTGGTCAAGCAATGGCCATGACTCATCTAGTTGGCTGACACTGACAAAAGAACTACAAGGTGCTATATATGGTTGCAAGGTAAATCGTGAGGGGTTTGACTGACCTTGTCAGATATAAAAGTTACATGTTTTGTTATATGTAAGTCTTGCTTTATCTTGGTCTCAATCATCCAACAGAAAAGTATGACCACAAAGTATAAAAAGGAAAGCCACATTAAAAGATCAAGTTGACAACTTCAGACATTGCCTGTTCTGTGAATAACCCACTACTATTATGGACTTGTAGAGTATATTGAGTTATTTTGATGAAGACATGCACCTGCAATATTTGAATGGCAGTGGAACACCCATCTCTGACAAAACAAAACAAAAAAGGGTGATATAAATGAAGGACCATTTTGTAGTGAAAAAAATATGTATCTGTATGTATAAAATAGTTAGGATAGATGTTCAGCTACTTTCTCTTAGTTCAATGAGAAGAAATATTTGTAGTAATAGTGTTTAGACAAGATATCATGTCTGCATCTTGTACTCTGAATAACTCCTTATGTTTTAATAATTATTTATTTTAACATTTTATTTTATTTTATAATTTTAGCCCATATGTTTATAATTTAACAGGTATTTGTAGTTTTATATAAATGAAAGCATTTTAAAATAAAACTAACATAAAGTCAGTAAATTGATTCTAAGGTTAAATACATGTGTGTGATATCAGATCAGATATGGTTGAGAATTGTGTATTGATGGGTCTGTGTTCACATTTATTTTTTAAAATTATTCTTTCTGTGTCACTATCCTGTGCTAGAGAAAAAGTTACTGTCTGTTAATGTTGACCTAATACATCTAATCAGTTCTGCAAGAAATTGTTCTAAAAAGTTTAAGAGACTTATAATATTTGACACATGTATGTTTTTATAGTGAATAATTTATTGTTACTTAGAACTGAAGTTTAATGCTGCCTCATAAATTTTACAACCACTTCAACTTGTCCTTTGAAAAAACTCTTTAATCTTAAAAGATTTTCCCCCTTAGTGTTTCTTTTTTGATCACTTTATAAAAATCCTGCTTTACTTAGACCTTTTTGTATGTGAAGTATTTCTAATGGCATTTTAGATTATGCTGTTTGTGCCCTAGCCTTTTTATATTATTAAAGATGCAGAGTCCTTTTGAAGCCTTTATGTTAGGCTTCTCTATTCAGTAGAGATGGCACCTTTCCTTTACCTTTATTCTTCCTGTAGGATACGTTAGCAGTCTGTTTCACATCTGTTAGAAGTATTATGAGGTCATGTTTTATCTGTTTTGTTATTGTGTCTTCTTTTTCCACCAAATGTACATCATATACTGGCAATCTTAGCACAACTTCAATATGTAGTTCTGCTTCAATTCTCTTCTCTGCTTTATTTTTTCATGTATTTTGGCTTAAGGTCATGTTATTGCTCATTTTTTCTTTTAGAAGAATCATTGATCCAAATTTCACTGCTATTTGTTTATAATTGTACTATTGAATTTTTATGTCAGCTATCTGGTTGTATTCTTGACATTGCAATATTTAAGTTAACTTTGACTTCGGAGTATGACTTTATCAAATATAACTCCAGAGATCATAGACCTATCTATCATTTATATAGAATTTGGTTAATTTCACTAGCTATCATATCAGGGGCCATATCACGTACATCCTTCTGATTGTTCTTCACATATTGACCATTGTGATCTGATAAAGATCTTGTCTCTGTGGCATACAGATGTGAAGGCAGACCAGTGACTCTGCTCCTGGTACTCCTTATGCTGTATAATCTCCCCAGGAGTGTGAATAGAACTTGTGACTAGGTTCTAACTGACAGACTGGTAATAGTGATAAAATGGAATTATGATTACATTCACATTGCTAGCATACTTATTTGAGAGCCTTTCTATCATTCCCTTTGCTGGTTAGAAGTAGCAGCTGTCAAGAATCATATAGCCATAAGCAACTGAATGCCATTGACAGTCATGCAAGCATGATAGTGGGTCTTCCCTTGTTGAGCATCTTAATAAGCCTCCATCTCTGTTTATACCATGTTTGTAGCCATGCGTGGCTCTCAGCAAAGGGCCTAACTCAAATCTGTACCTGTGCTTCTGATCTACAGAAACTAAGAATGTGTGTGCTGTGAAGTTATGCAGCAATGGGTGACTAGTATAACATTTATCCTCATTCTAAACATTTATGTAATCTGTATATAAACATGCTGATGTAAAACTTTAATGTTATAACATGTAAAAGTGGTAGAATATGTAAATGTTAAAGCTTTTCTCTGCTCTTCTACTCTTCTGAGGAATGGTAAATGCTGCCATCAACCATTTAATGCATATTATGATTAAATAGACATCTAATACCTACAGCTTATAATTAAAAATGATCAGTTGACTTCTCCTGTGTGTACTCCTCTGTGACTTGCTCTCTTTTCATGTGTCTCAAGCTTTTGTTCTGTACTCTACGTAGTTTTTCTCCTTGCAAGTAAAAATTTATTCTGTTAATATTCTCTGACCTAGGCACTGCTTTTAGTTTTTTGCTTGGTTAGTATCCACATAAGCAGAATTTGTTTCAGTAAAGCATATGAGACAACAAACATGGACATAAATGTCCTTGAAAGGACATGTTAGTGAAGCTGTAGAGGCCATCCTTAATTATCTTTGCAGTTGAACTTCAGGGTATCAGAAGGCTGATTGTGATAAGAGGACAGCATGCCATACTGGGCAGGGCTGTGAGGAGGAAGCACTAGGCTGTCCAGGAGGTGCAAGGAGCTCAGGGAAAGATGGAGAAAGCCTTTTTTACTATAGCTGTGCCAGGTCATCAGGTGAGGATGTTTCCTATTGAGTAGGAAGTAGACACAGATGTTAGGGTTGGTTTGGAGGGACTGTAATGATTTCTACGTTTCTATGGAAAGACAGGGATGATATGGATGGAAACACTTTGGTTATTAGTTTGGTACATGATTTTGATATGCCAGTTCATCCAATACAAAGCCAGAGAAGATTATTGTGTGTGTGTGTGTGTGTGTGTGTGTGTGTGTGTGTGTTGGGTTGTTATGGATTCCTAGGATAGGAATTACTTTGTTGTTAGGATTGTTATTTGATTCATCATCTTGTGCAGTGGTTAAGGAATCTAAATGAGCTATCATGGTAAGGATCACAAAGATACATAAAGTTAAAAGTAGTGTATAAAAGTATAGTACACTTCTGTTTGCATAGTCTCTGCTTGTGTATTTTAAAGAGGTTACATGGATACTTAGGTGTACACACACGGGGAATATTTATGTTTGTTACAGGAAATTGTTTTTTTTTTTTAAACACTTTGTTTTTTTTTTTTTCTTTTTAAAAAATTTTATTTATTTATATTTTTTTTGTTTCAGAACCTTTGTTTGTTTATTCACTCATTTTTATGGCCGGCTCAGCCCACCCCAAGGGCAGGGCTGGCGTAGCATGTGGTGCCAGGGATTGAACCGCGGTCCCTGAAGCCGCCCAAGCTTTCCCAAGCAGGCGCTTTAGACCACTGAGCCATCCTGCCAGGCCCCGTTACAGGAAATTGTTAATGGTCGTTGCCTTCAGTGTGTGGGACTAGTCAGGAGCATGGGGAAAATTATTTTTGTATAGTGTATGTGTGTGCATGTTTTTTAAATAATAGCATCATGTTTCAATAAATATTTTCAAATTGCCTTCTAAAATACCATCTCATTAAAATATTTAGCATATGCATTGTTAGTAGTGGTATGAATTAAGTTTAATTATATAAAAATATATATTTGAGCATAACAATGAAAATCTAGTGAGTATTCTAAATGTAGATTTCACTTGTATTTCTAATTTGTTAAAGTATGAGGCAAATTATACCATTTCCAGAGCTCATACTCTGTCTTAGGTAGTATTTATTCTAGACTTTCTTTTTTCAAAATTATCCAGTTATGGGCCTGGCAGAACGGCTCACTGGTCTAAAGCGCCTGCAGGTGGCTTCAGGGACTGCAGTTCAATCCCTGGCACCACATGCTGGGCCAGCCCCGCCCTCAGAGCAGGCTGAGCCGGCCATAAAAGATAAACAAACAGAAGTTCTGAAACAAGAAAAATAAAATAAAAATTTAAAAAAATATCCAGTTATCCTTCTAATCCTGGGAGGCTGGTGTCATTGTACTTTCATATTTAAAGAAGAGGTAAAGGCTTCATGAAGATCAAGTGGCTGTCTTTGTAATGGGTCCAGTACAGGAATGCGAACATATGATTGATTTTCCTTCTAGTATACCTTCTAGACATAAGTACCTTATGCAGAAAATAGGGCAGTTTCCTTTTTATCTTTTTCTCTTAATTGTACTGCCTCTGCGATCCTGGGGAACCATGCATTTGTTCTTGGTTATTTCTAGGTTAAGTGGAAAGGAACAAAAGTTTGCTTTTGTTCAAATCTCACTTCTGACTTGGCAACCATCTTTCCTTTAAGTCCTATTTTCATCCCTCGTAACATAGAGCTTTTAGGAGCTCATAGTTGTACGGACAACGTGATATAATGGTGGCTTTGGCACAGGGTCTGTTAGGTGTTAGTCACTGGTACTGCTGTCATCACTAGCATGGTAACATTGTAATAGGACATCCAGTTCCTAAAGGGATCATGACGCTCCCAGTTTGACAAGAGTACTAGCTGAAAATCCATTGGCAGGTAATTATTATCAGTTTTAAAACTTGTTTTGTATTCCCAAGAAAAATAAAAGATTCTAATACCATACACTGTCAAAGAAGTCATAATAGCATTTAAAAAAGTAGGCTTTATTTAAGTAACTTAGCAAGATCTTTATTCAGAGCAAACAAAACAAAAAGTGACTGATCCCGTATTTTACATTTTGCATGTCACACCTTTGAAATGGCCTAAGTAGCATTTAGACTTTAGATCATATCATATCTGTATTGATATATCAATACAGAATGCATAGGTAATAGATTATATTCTTATAATTCTGTAAGAATATTTTAAAAACTACATTTTTAGTGACTTGTTATTGTGTTTATGACTTTCAAAGAAATATGATGTGCTAGTTTATCTTAAAGGTACAGTTAGGTTCAGGAAGAGGAAAAGATGGACACAGTTGTTTAACAGCATTTTTTAAATTTTATTTTGAATCTTTAATTTATTTGGTACAGGGTCTCACTATGCAGCTTGGACTCATAGTGATCCTCCTGTCTCAGACCCCCCTACCCCCAGTGCTGGGATTACAGGTGTATGTCACCATGCTGGGTTTCAGTGCCTGGCTCAGTGTGGGGCTTACATGGCCTGTGGTACTGGTGGTTAGACTGCTGAGCTATCTCCCCAGCCCCTTATTTTTACTTCAAACTTAATTAAAAATTAGGGATTGACTTATTTACATAGGTTGGGTGGAAAGGAGTAATGTTCAACCAGCTGTGATCTTTAAATGCTGCTTCACAGTGAAAGAAACAGTTTATTTCTGTTTATTTTAGAGGAGCTTATTGATGAAATTGAAGGCATTTGTTTAGCTTTTGTTAGAAACCACTTTATAGAGTGACCATCCAGATTACTTAGAGATTTAAAAATGTACAAACAGAATTATTTATTATGTATTATTTATCTTATTAGGTTTATGCTAATTTATATAAATTATATCTTTTAATTTATATTGTATCACTTAAATAATAAACATGTTCATTCCTGTAAGAAAGACGTGGGGAATAATTATCTGATGTGTGTGTGTATGCAGGTATGCATGTATTTAGTACAGGGCCCACAGGGTCTCACTAAATAGATCAGACTTGTAGTGATCCTCCTGTTTTTTGGCCTCCCAGGTGTTGGGATTGCAGGTGCATATCACCACACCTAGTCTCAATCATTGTTGCAGCTCATTCTGGGGGTGGAACTGGCACGGCACACTGGGATCTAAACCAGATCCCTGCGTCTGCCTAAGCAGGCACTTTAGTAATTATCTGTTTTAAATGACTATAGAGGAATATAGTTTTTGCATGTTTGCTTTAATGAGATTTTTTTCATGATTTATATGATGCTGTCTTTTAGTTTGGGAGGCAGAATCCAGTCCTAGTCATGTACTTAAGGAAAATGTGATTTGATTTACAATGCTCTTTATGATGTGGTTTTTCAGGAATGCATTGTGGAAAAAGCTGGTATTCTGTATATCCTTTAATAGGATCTCTAACATTTCCTTTGCTTGTGCAGTTTAATAACATAGCCAGCAGATGGTGATCAAGTATAATCAAAATCTACTTGTGGTTGAGTATATCAATCGTTATGAAAAAGCATTTTTTAACTTTAAAAATAATGATTTAATGCTTTGGTTCTCAACCTTCCTAGTGCCGTGACCCTGCATACAGTTCCTTATGTTGCGGTGACCCCAAACCAAAAAATAATTTTGGTGGCTACTTCAAAACTGTAATTTAGCTCCAGTTATGATTTGGAATGGCTTTAGGCGACCCCTGTGTTTTGGTCGTTGAACCCCCACCGGGGTCATGACCCACAGGTTGAGAACCAGTGATTTAATGCATCACATATCTAAAAAACATAATGGGATCTTTTTTACTTTGTTAAACTATTTCCATATGTAAACAATTTGAACAGTATAAGTAGCTCCTGTTCCTCAAATTGTTGGAGTATTGGACAGGAGCCAACCAATGCCTTGCCTTTTGAGGGACTCTCTGTGCATGTTGGCATAAATGTGGTTAGGATGACACATAGAGAAACACTCTTAGATATTACTCTTGAAAGTTCTTTCATTTTATTTAATAGTACCCAAGCCTCAGGCAAGATACATCTTAGAGTAGCACTGTACAGTGGGCTTTCTGTGACAGTGGCCATGTGCTGTCTTAGCCTCTAGGCACATATAACCATTGAGCAGTTGGAATGTGGTTAGAGTGAATGGGGAGCTTAAGCCTTCATTCTAATAAATTTACATAGCCACATGGAATTAGTGGTTGCCACACTGGGCAGTGCCCTCAAGGATCAGGGTGTTCAGCTGGCTCTTAGGAAACTCGACCAATCAGACAGACAGATGCTAGGCAGAGAGGTGTGGTGGGGAGGGGAGCTAGGTGCTGCTGCACTTGCTGGCTTTGCCACAGAGGGGACTTGTTCACGTGCTTACCTGCAGTTCCTGGGCATCTCCCTTTTTGGTGATGATATGACCTGAGCAACTTCTCTTGGCTGCTCTTTGATCGTTCGTGGGGTTCCCAGATCTCTTTCTAACAAAAGAGAGACTGTTCGTCATTTTCACCAGTTTATTTGGCTAGAACACTTAGTTTGGCATTAATACGATCAATTCAATAATGTCAATCTGCTTATTTTTTTGAAGTTGGGGCTGGCATCCAGAGCCTTGTGCATGCTAGGACAGTGATCTACCACTGAGCTCTGTCTCCAAGCCTTTGATATGCTTTTTGATAAACTCTTAACCCTGAGCTCTTCTTGTGGGACTGCTAACATAAAAGGGTGGTTAGAACTGCTTGTAGGGTGCCACTTAAAACGTGATGTCCACAGACTCATAAAACTGATGCTGCTTTCACTCTAAACATTGTTTTAATTAAATGGCATCCAGATATTCATCAAGGCAAGATGCAGTGGCAGCAGTTTGTAACTAATGTGGCTGAGCTCTGAAAATAATGGCTCTGCATCATTTCTCTTTAAATTTTTTTTTGTACCAGGATTCAAACTGAGGACTCACACTTATCAGGCTTAGAGTATTGAAGGGTTCTTACTGTTCTTTTTATTTTTTTTTAAAAAAGATGACAATAAGCTTTTAAGTATATTGTAAAATTTAGGGGAATTAAATACTAAGGGTTGTAAGCCAGAGACATATTGTTAAATCTTGATTTAAGGTGATTATGAAACATGGTTTAAATTTTAAAATTTTTTTAAAAATCAACTGTTATTTTAGTGTTACCAGTTGTAAATACAAAATTTTGAAATGCTTATAGATCTCAGAATCATTTTTTAGTTTTGTTAAGCATATCACTGTTTTTTATTTCATTTTTTTACTTCTAATAAGTTTACCTTTAAAAATTAAAAGGGTTATAAATGATTGAAGGTACTGATCTTGGCATTATTTGATACTTTACAGGTATTTAAAAGTATTTCCACTTACATTTGTGTAATGTAAGTACATATTTAGCACTTATACTTAGAGGATATTCTTCTGTAGATTGCCCACTGCTTGGATGAATGAGAAGTCACAACAGTCTAAAGGCAGTGTTCAATTTAGTTTTCTGTTCGCTTATAACAGCTGTTTTTTTTTTTTTTTTTTTTTTGTGTGTGTGTGTGTGTGTTTTTGAAGATGTTTGAAAGCTTGAAACAGCACACGTGATAAATGTACAAAATATATGTGAAGAAAAGTTTAAAGAGCAATGATAAATATTGCTGTACTTCGAGTTCATCCAAGGAATAACATCTAATAACCTCAGAGGCCTCTGGGTGCCCCTCCATTGCCTCTTCTGCTCTTCTCTTAGGAGGAGATCACTGTCTTATATCTTTGTTAATTTTATTTTTTACTTCTTTCTTTCCTCTTCTCATTTTTTCACCTTCCTCTTTCTATTTCTTTTCCTTCTTCTGCTTCTTCTTAGATATTATTTTGACATTTCTTTCACCATATTTTTCAGTTTTGTCAATGTTAATAAATACAGGCATTATTCATTCTGTCCTATGGTAAACCATTAAAAATCAAAGAATAGCATGCACATATAGCAGTGTATACAAAGTATAATTTATATACAGCAAGACACTTCAAAATATAAAGTTCAATAAAGCTTTACAAAATCAAAACATCCATAGACTCAGATCATAAACTTCCAGATCAGGATGGAAAATATAACCAGGTCTCCAGAACCCTCCTGCTTTCTCTGCTCTATCATTCTTCGCCCTCTACAGGTAACTGTTTGCTGCATTGTGTCAACACAGATTAGCTTTAACTGCCTTTGACTCAGTGACTACATTCACTTTTGTTTCTGGTTCCTTTGCTCAATGTTATGTCATGAATTTGATCCACATCCTTGCATTTAGAATTTTTTTTTTTTATTACTGGACAAGTACGTCACAGTTTATATATTCATTCTACTGCTGGTGGACTTTGGATGTTTTCCAGGTTTTGCCTATTACAAGCAATTCTACTGTGAACATTCTTTTACATGCCTCTTAGTGCACACATGTGCACATTTCTCTGAGTGTTGACTTAGAAGCGTTATTACAGTAGACACTGCCAAAAAGTTTTCTAAGGTGCCTGCGTTAATTTACATTTCCACTCAAGGACCTCAGAGTTGTTGTGGCTCCCTATCCTTGCCAGTACTTTACTTGGTTTGCGAGCTTCTTTTATCAGTTCTGGTACTGTGGACATATACTGAACATTAATATTATCCGTCATGATGAACACCATTGAGCATCATTTTAAATTCTTATTGACCATTTGAAATCTCATCTTTGGTAAAGTTCCTGTTTAAGTCATTGACCAGTTTCTTTCTATAAAATTATGTGTCTTTCTGTTGATTTCTCTTTATGTGCTCTAGTAACCAATTTTTTTGTTATTATGGCTGTCTCAGCCTGCTCTGGGGGTGGGGCTGGCGTAACATGTGGTGCCAGGGATACAACTGTGGTCCCTGCGTTTGCCTAAGCTTTCCTAAGTGAGCACCTGACACTGGGTAGTTGCTGTTGAACAGAATGCACTGGATTGCAGTCTAGAAGCTGGGAAATCTAATAAGAAGCTGCTGGCATCTTGTAGGTTTCTTGCTGTGTCATCCCATGATAGGACAGTTGGAGCAGGATTTACAGGGAGGTGAGGAAGTGAAGAAGGGGAAAGGGGAGAGAAAGACTGACCAAACTTGCTTCTTCATAATTGATCTGTTCCCACAACAGCATTAATCCCACTCAGGAGAGTGCCAACACTTACAGCCTAATCAGCTGCTAAAGATCCCACCTCTTTATAGACTTACAGTGGCAATTAAATTCAGTATGTGTCTTAGAGGGGACAAAAATCCAAATCACATAATGAATATTATTATAATACAGTTTTATTTGTCACATTTCTCTGAGGTGTGTGTGTGTGTGTGTGTGTGTGTGTGTGTTGTGTATTTCCTTCATAAGACACCTTGTCTTTCCTGTCCCAGATGGTGGAAATGATTACCTGTTACTTTCCAAAAACTTTCTTGTTTATAATTGAGGTTTGTAGTGCATAAGGAATTGTGTGTGTGTGTGTGTGTGTGTGTGTGTGTGAAGTAAGGTAGAGGGGAGGACTCATTCTCTCTTCTCACAATGGGTTGATCTAGCATTATTGTTTAGAAGCTATTCTTTCCCCACTTCTGCGCTTGGCCCTATTGTCAACTACTGTCTTTGTGTTAATAGCATATTGCCTTAATTATTATAGTTTTAAAGTCATTCTTGATATTTAGTACTATAGTGTAGGCTCCCTAGTTCTTTCTCAAGGTTGCTTTAACTATTCTTTGGCTAGTATTGATTTACATTTCCATATGCATTTCAGAATTAGCTAACGAGGTTTTATTTATACACATATGACCATGCAGGTGCACCCTCTGAAAGATTGTTGAGGATTTTGGTTAAAACTTCAGTCGAATGTTTGGAATACTTTGAGAGTTGTTATCTTCATAGTAGGTGTGGTACCCAGAGCCTGGGAAAACTGATGAACTCCTTTTTTTTCCCTGTATTTTTACATTTTCTCAAAATTTTGAGTAGAAACATAAAATATTCAGTTATATGATGTAATTCATGTGTTCTATTAGTATGTTTTATGTGTCAGGAGTTTATTTCTTGTTCTTGAGTGGTCTTCTATGAATATACAATTTGTTCATCTGCTCACCAGTTAGTGGGCATTTGGGTTATTTTTACTTTGGAGCTATTATGAATACTGCTGTCATGGCTTTCTGGGGGTGCCAGGGATTGAACCCAGAGCCTGTGCATGCTGAGCATGTGCTTCCAGTGACCTCACCCCCAACCTCTGTGGACTCTCTTTATGGCTTTGGATTGCACATTTTTCTTTTCATTTCTCTTGGGTAGATATTTAGGAGTAGACTGTGTTTTATGTGTATTTTTAACTTTAAATAAATTATTAAACTGTTTTCCAAAGTAACTGTCTTATAGCCCCATTACCAGTATATGTGTTCCAGTTTCTAAACAGCCTGATGAACTCTTGACATTTTCAGTGGTTTTGATTTTGTCTGTTTTAATGGATATTTAGTGATATTTCCTTGAGGTTTTGACTTACCTTCCCCTAATAACTAATGACAGTGAATATGTTTTTATTAGGCATTTGTATTTCTTCCTGGGAGAAACATCTGTTTTAGGAGCTCTGTGTTGCCCTTGAACTCCAGATACAGTGGTGAGACAGACATAGGATAACCTCTGTGGAAAAGTCTAAAAAGGATAATGGGAGGCACAGAGGAGTCCCTGATTGATAATAATATGAAACTCAGATGAGCAGATAGGAACTTTCTTATTTAAATCTTCAGATGTGGACATAATTCCCATGGTTCTTGATGCATCACACCAGATTCACGGTCCCACTCTCTGTGTTACTTTTACTTTTTCATGACAGATGGTAGCTTATGGTTTTCTTAGTCTGTTCTCTTCTAGTTAAATTTTGGGAGTCCAGTGGTTCCTTTTCATGCTATACTGTCTCTCTGTCAATCTAAGGTGGCCAAGGTTTTGCTGATGTAATTTTCTCAAAGCACTTTGTAGACATACTGTGCGTCCTTTTTGGATTATATCCATTAGACACAAGCCACATTTAATGTCTTTGTCATTTTTATTTCCAGCTATGTTAGAGAAGATTTAAGAGACAATACCCTTATGCCCTTTAGAGTTCCTGTTTGGTTGATGGACTCTGGGAGGCACACTTTTAATCTTTCCAAGGGCTCTTTATGTGAATTCATAATGGTCTGATATGTCACCTTTGATCTTTTCAGTACTACTGGAAGGTTTTACATTTGTATCTTTTGCTTTTTCTCTGTGCAATGTCCAAACTTTTCTTGTATGCAGAGTTTTAATTAATGTCAATTTTCAATTTTTTGCTCTCTGAAGAGGCTGAAAAAATTTCAAACCATAAAGTCTTGGTTCCATTGTAAAAAAAAATTACTGTCTTACTCTTTTAATTATTCTCACTTTTATTTGTAAGCAGTTAGAATTACTTTGTTTGAAGTAATCTTAGCTATACCACTTACCTAGTTCATTACATGTATTTTGCAACCAACATGTTAACTAAAGATAATAATGCAGCATATCATTTACATATTACTAAATGCAATAATGTACTGGAGTATAAAAAAGGTTCTTTGTCTTCCCCCTGTTAAATAACTTGTTTTTCATTTCCTCTTGAGGCCCCACTGGCAACATCTTCAAATTTCAGATTTCTTTTACTAGTTCCCATAGGTTCATTTTGTCTTTAGTACACTGCTCATAATTCCCATGGCCTTTGCCTATGCCTTGGTCCCAAAGATGCTTTTACACTTTTAGGCTGCATCTCACTGCATTAGTTTTCTAGGGCTGCATTACAAGTTATTGCAGATCTTAGCAAATTAAATAAATAAAAAGCATTTATTGATAAATTTTGCTTTTATTTGCAAACTTCACTGAGTGACAAATGTTAATGTTGCCATCTTTCTCACGTGGACATGACCATCTTCTCCGTAAGTGTGGAGTGAATTAAGTTGATGAACCAAGGTACCATTATACTTTTTTTTTTCATGGTGCACAGCCTAGCTGAGTCTTCTGGCTCAAGCTTTCATATAAAGCTGCAGTTAGAGTAAGGACTAGGAATATAGTTTCAAATGGAGACTTCATTGGGGGAAATGTACTTCCATTCTCATATTTATAGTTAATAGGATTCAGTTCTCAGAGAGTTTTTGGCCTGTAGGTTTCAGCCTTTGCTGGTTGTGAACTTCCTGTGCTTTGTCCTCATTTGCTCCTCTCCTTTGGACAGTAGTCAGTGACTTCTTTCAGAATGAACAAATAGGAGAGCAGGATGGAAGCTGGAGTCACTAGGTTTAGTCTGCACTTATGGGAAAGGCCATTATACCTGGGAATGTGTAGCAGGAACTGGGAAAACCGGGAATTACTGAAGGTGAGGCAGAAGTGAAGGGAGAAATAGAAGAATACACAAACACTTCAGATTTTAACATTGTTTTACTGGAAGTTGATAGAGCAACTTGACAAAAACAGATCAACTGTAGGTAGAAAACTTAAAGAATTTTCTGTCTTACCACAATCTAATTAATGTTTATAAAAAATATTCCCTCTGTAAACTGCAGAGCATGCATTAAGTGCTCACAGAACCTTCGCCTGGAGGTAATGGCTGAACTGTAAGCTAGATCTCCAGAGGTCTCAGAGGGTTGTATGTGTTCTCTGACCTGATTGGAACTGAGTAAGAAATCAATAATAATAATAATAATAATAATAATAATAATAATAATAATAATATATCAGAAAAGCTCCTAAAGGATCATAAGCAAACTAACTTGATAGTGGCCCAGGGGTCAAGAAAGAAATTATAAAGTAACTTAAAAATATTTTGAAGCAAATAATAAAGAAAATATAGCACCATCAGAATGTATGGAATACAGAGAAGACCATGTACAGGCAGCTTTGGCTTCTGCTGCCTTTGCCAAATGATCTAAGATGAATGCTCCAAGTCTGGGCAAGCCTGACAAGTAAGGACTGAGTGGATCCAGGATTGAGAGAGGAGAATAGATAGAAGTGGAAAGCAGTAGAAGAGAGCAGTGAAACCCATTTGACTTTTCAAGAAGATAAAATAGATAAATTCTAGATAGGTCAAATAAAACTGAGAAATGCATGAGCAATATGAAAACCTGAAGTTGTGAATTTTGATTTGCAAATTCACTTTTGTAGGCTTAAAACATATGCAAATGTAAGTGTGAATATATATCAGTGGGTATGTAGTATAAAACAGGAGAGAACTGAAGCTGTAAAGGAGGGGAAGTTTTGCATGTGATCATGATTGAAGTTTAAAATAGACTTCTGTATTAAGGACTTCTATTTGCTCTCTATGGCAATCACAAAAAGTATAGTGTATTTGCAAAAAGAAATAAGAGAATCAAAACAATTACTTCAAGAGCCACCTAAACACACAGGAAGGTAATAAGGAAGAAATAAAGAGGAATAAAGGTATAAGACATATAAGACATGCAAAATAACAAAAGCAAAATGGTAGTGGGGAGTCCTTCCCTACCAATAATTGCTCTGAATGTAAATGAATCAAGCTTTTTGACTTAAAAGTGATAGATTGGTAGAAGGTATTAAGAGAGAAAAACCCCACCTATATAATGTCTGCAGGAGACTTTATATCTAAGTATATATATGATTGGAGTGAAAGAATATAATAGAGCGTACAAATAAATGGTGAACAAAAAAGAGCAGAGGTGACTATACTAACATTGGACAAAGTGAACTTTATGTGACATACAAGAGACAAAGAAGGACATTGTATAATTATGAATGGGTCAATTCACTGAGAAGATACAATGCTTGTAAACATATCAATCAAGCATCAGACCTCCTAGGTAGATGAAGTGAACACTATAGAATAGAAGGGTAAAACAGAGACCTATATAATATTTAGGGTTTCAGTATCCCACTTTCAAAAATATATAGAATAATCAGAATATCAACAAAGAAATAGAAAATATGCAACACTGTATAAAGCAGTTGAGCCTAGTAGATGTACATAGAATACTGAAATAACAGTGGGATGTACAGATTGTTCTTAAGTGTCTATAGACCATTTTTCAAGATACACTGGATGTTAGGCCATAAAACAATTCTTAATACATTGGAGAAAATTAAAATATATGAAGTATTTCTTCCTGAAAGAGTAGAGGGGAATTAGAAATCAGTAAGCAGAAGGTCAAGTGGAAAATTCACAAACAGTAATATAATTTAATGGAAAAATAAAATAATACTTTTTAAACTATTGGTCCAAAGTGGAAATCATAAAGGAAAGCAGAAAATATTTTGAGATAAAACCAAAATACAATAGCAAAATGGATGGTTGCACTAAAAGTGGTTCAAAGGGAAATTTATAGCTATAAGAACTTATGTTAAAAGTGTTAATGTTTAATTGTTTGATCAATCTTATATACCTATATGTATTAATCTAAACTGATCTGATGATGAAAATATGTAATATAACCATTGTTAAATTTAAACAATAAAAATATTAAATTAAAAAAGAACTTATGTTAACAAAGGAAAAATTTCAAATATCCTAAATTTAAACAGCAGGGATCTAGAAAAAGAAGAAAATAAACCCAGAGCTATCAGAAGAAAGAAAATAGTAAAGATCAGAGCAAAGATAAGCAAGATAAAAGTAAGAAATATTTAATTTTGAAAAGCTTAAAAAGTTTTAGCTATATGGTCATGGAAAAAAGATGTAACTAAGTTAGTGATGAAAATGGGAACACTAGAACGTATTATAAAGAAGCAAAGACAAATACAGCAAGTACTACCAACAACTGTATGCCAACAAATTGCATAACCTAGATTGTTGGTGGTGAATCTAGCTATGCTATGCTTGCTGCAGCCAGCTTTTCTTATTGAAAACTTTTTGTTTATTTATTTATTTTTATGGCTGGCTCAGCCTGCCCTGAGGGCAGGGCTGGCGCAGCATGTGGTGCCAGGGATTGAACTGCAGTCCTTGCAGCTGCCTAAGCTTTCCTAAGCAGGCACTTTTTTTTTTTTTTTTTTTTTTAACCAATGAGCCATCCTGCCAGGCCCCATCTTATTGAAATCTTTTTAAGGTTTGCATTTTGCTGACATAAATGTCATGACAAATTCCTGAAAACACCCAAAATACAGGCCCAATTTATGAAGAAATAGGAAATCTGACCAGATCTATAGCTAGTAAGGAGATGAAATCAGCAATCAAACAGCTCCCAATGAAGAAGAGCCTGTGATCAGATGGCATCACTAGAGAATTTCACCTTACCTTTCCAGAAGAGTCAACACCGGTCCTGCCCCAGATTCTTCCAGATATTTGAAGAAGAGTAAACAATTTTAATTTCATTGTATGAAGTTAGCATTCACCTGATATGTAAGCCAGACAAAGACACTGTGATAAAGGAAACCAGAACTGGCCAATATCCTGATTACACCACTGCAAAATACTCAATAAAATACTTGAAAATTAAATTCAATGACATGGGCTGGCCAGATATCTCAGTGGACTGAAGTGCCTGCTTAGGCAGACACAAGGTATAGGTTTGATCCCCTGCATGCTGTGCTGCCCCCAGCCCTGCCCCTGCCCTCTGGGGTGCACTGAGAGGGCCACTGAGACTGGGTATGGTAGTGTACACCTGTAATTCTAGCACTTGGAAGGCTGAAAACAGGAGGATCACTACAAGTCTGGTCAGTATAGTGAGACTCTGTACTAAATGCATTAAAAAATAGAATGAAATAAATAAATTCAACAACACATTGAATAACTTGCACATCATGACTAAGTATGATTTTTTTCTTGAAGTGTAACAGTAGTTTGACATAGGAAAATTAATAAATATGATACTCCACATTAGCAGTCTGATGGAGAAAGACCTGACCTTATCATCTTAATTAATGTAGAAAAAGCATTCAACAGAATTTAGTTAAGTGAATAAAAAGCAAATGTGGAAAAGACAAGTTAGCCAATTAGGTCACTTCAGGAGTATTATTTATAATAGTTAAGAGTTGAACCATCCTAAATGTCTGTCTGAAGAGGAACAGATAAACCCTAATGTCTATATGATGTATTAATCCTAAAAAGGAACAAGATAGTCAGATATGGTAGCACATGCCATAATCCTGGCACTCTCGGAGACTGAGATAACAGGATTTGCATGTTTGAGGCTAGTCCTGGGAACTTAGCCCTTGTCAACAAAGCAGAGGAGTGGTGTAGCTCTACATTTAAGGCTCTGCCTTCCGACCCCAGCACCCACATGGGATGTGATCCTGTCACATGTGAGTACCTGGGTAAACTTTGATGCTATTCTGCTAAGTGAAATAACCTAGCAATAGGAAATAGTCAACAAAAGACAAATAACTATACCTTTATGAGTTATCTAAAGTTGTGAAATGTGTAGAAATAGTAGACTAGTAGTTAAGGCACTGAGGGAAACAGAATAGGGAATTATTGTTAATTGGGTAGAGAGCCCCAGTTGTTTTGTAGGGGTATCAAAAACATTTTTATTTTGAAGTTTGGAAGACATTTCTGGAAACACAGTTGATTTCAGAAGATAGCAAATGATGAAAATGAGTTGCAAAGCAAATACATCAGTGTATTTCTTTTTATTGTTCTTACTGTTAACTGATTCCTAAAATCTTCTATATTTTGCCTCATCTTTTTTTGTATTTAGGGAAAGGTTTACAGGGTGTTTGGGGTCTCACTACTAGATCGACTCATAGTGATCAGCCTGTTTACAGCCTCCCAAGAGCTGGGATTACAGGTGTGTGCCACCACGCTGTCTCAGTTGCTGTCTCTGTGTGTCCCAGGGGCAGGGCCAGTGTGGGAGGCCTGGGGATTGAAACTCCAGCCCCTGCACCTGCTTGCAGGTGCTTTAATCTGCTGAGCTGTTTGACCAGCCCTCATTATCTTTTCCATAGTGTTTTTATGTAGTAATTTGCTTGTTACTTAATAGAGCATTCAATATTCCATATTAAGTGGAACCTAGATTCATCATTCACCAATTCCACAAACATTTCCTGCATGGCCACTGCTGTAAGTATACCAGTTGAGTATAGCCAGTGTGAAGTATTTGTGACCAGAAGTTTTATTTTGGACTACAGAACGTTTGCATATTGCAATGAGGCATCTTGGAGATGGGACCAAAGTCAAAATATAGAATTTATGTTTCATATACATCTTATTCATGTAGCTTGAAAGTAACTTATGTAATATTTTTAATGTATTTTGCCTGCAGCATGGCGCATGAGGTCAGGTGTGGAATTTTCCATTCATAGGATATTGGTGCTCAAAAGTTTTCATATTTTGGGCTCTCTTGGATTTCAGAGTGTTGAATAAGGCATAGTGAATCTGTACTTCAGGTGAATATGAACTGTCCATGTGAGGTGAACATAGACCCTACATCTCAGCATCAGCCATTAACTTCTCTGTAGAGTCCCAATTCTGCAATTTGAAATTTGGAAATGGTTGGCAAAGACAACTGTGCAAGCATGTGCATGTACTTAATGGCATTGGACTGTGTCCTTAAAACTGGTTAAGACTGTCAATTTAATGTTATATGTACTTAATCATAATTTCAATACCATAGGCTTGACAAGCTACAATTTTGTATTTCCTTGAATTTCCAAATATCTGTGTAAAAATTGTGTAACTGCTTATACACATTCTATGGAGAGTTATTAGAATATCAATGATTGTCAGAAAATATCAATTCCAAGCTTAGTTAAAGATGTTTGATATTCAGAAAGCCAGTGATGATAACCTCAAGTACCTATGTTACAGAGTAATAGTATCACGAAACTTCTCTGCTGGAGGATTGAGAATGTAAGTTAACAGACCAAAAATTGGAGAAAAAGAAGGGCTATGAGGATAGCCAATATTTTGGCCCTAGCCCTTCAAGGTCAGTAAGGACTCAGGACATAAGAGAACCTGTGCTGTAATATCCTATAACTCAGAGATGTCTCAGATTTTCTGGTCAAGGTGATTATGGGACCTCAGAGAAAAAGGATAAATGAACTATAGTGTGTCTAAGGAGAGTCACCCGGAGAAAAACATTCTCTCAGGCTTTCACAGAAAGCAAACTGGCCAAGCAGTGGCCGTGACTTGACCTGAAAGCCGACACTGACAACAGTTCTATAAAGCACTGTATATGGTTCCAAAGTTAATCCTGAGGGGATTTGACCTTGGAAGATACAAAAGATGAATGTTTTATTATACAGGTCATGTTTTGACTTGAACTTGGTCACCCAGCAAAAAAGCGTAGTTACAAGGCATGAAATGCAGAGCTAGATTGGTGAGATGAGTTGTAGGAGGCTTGGATCAATAGCCTCCAATGTTGCAAGTTTCAGTGGTGGCCCACTGCAGTTCTGGAACATTGGACTGTGTATGCATCTGCTTCCTCTTAATTCGAAGATAATTCTTTTTTTCTTTTTCTTTTTTTCTTTCCTTATCAACTCAAGAGGAAGATGGGTCATGCCCACCCACTGTGCTCTGTCTGCATAACTACTGTGAGGACAGTGTGCAGTGTATCAACTGTTAAAAAATTAATAATAAAAGAAACCAAAAGATAAAAAAAGAGTTAAGTTAGGTATACAGTTACTTTGTCTTAGTTCTTCGAGAATAAAAGCTTGTACTAATATGTGTAGACAAGATATCAGGTCTGGATCTTGTCCTCTGAATAACTACTATGAAGATAACTATATGCAGGGTATTAATTATTATAACCATCCTACTAACTTGTTTTGAAACTGTTTCATTGCTGTTTTATATTTTTCTCATTAAAATGAATAAAAGATGTATAAAAAATAAACTAGAAAAATTAGTTATATTAGCATTATCAGGGATAAAAGAAGAGACTCAATAGTGATCTTACGTTTGTTAAGAATGTACAAGGAGATTTGCAGCAAATTTGTGTCAGTGATATGATGAAATGGATATAGTATTTGAAAGACTAAAGTCAATGCTGATTAAAAAAAAGTATCTGAGTAGCTCTTTAAATGCCAAAGAAGTTGAATTTTAAGTCATATCTATTAAAATATAAAAAGGCTGTATCATTAAAATGTGGGGTTTATTCCATGAAAGTTGAGATTATCATTTGAAAATTTATATATTACATCATATAAACTATTTAAGAAAGTATGTGATTATCTCACTAGATACAGAAAAAGCATTTAAACTTATGCATAGTAAAATCTTGCAAGTTAGAATCATATGTGCTTCCTTAGTCTGAGTTATTGAGCATTAAAAAATAAAGTATTGAAAAAGCAAAGGGGATTTCACCTTCCTGATTTTGTTAAAGTCACAATAGTGAAGACAGCAGTATAGATGAAAGGATAGGGTAGAAAATGTATAGAACAGAAATTTTAGAACTAGTCCCCCTTGTGTCTCATGAATTGATTTTTCATAAAATGACAATGACATTAAGTGGGAGGAAGTCTCCATCAAAATGTCCAAACAACTTGACAGCCACATGGGAAAAAAACCCTAAGTGGGTTATAGACCTCAATGAAAAGGCTAACGCAGTGCAATTTATAAAAAGAAAATCTTACAACCTGGAGTGGGCAGAGTTTTGCAATAGAGTATGAACTAAAAAGCAGTGAAGGAAATAAAAATATAAACTGGACTGTCAGTATTGTTTAGGTTTAGATCTGGAGTGTGCCCCCACACTGGATGATAGGAGTACACCACGACTCATAGTGGACTCATGTACAGATGAGTTGTAGCCAACTGTGCTATTAGGCGGTGGAGCCTGGTCAAAAGAGTAGGTCAGTAGGGGCATGGCCTGCATGTATGCATTCTCCTCCCTGGCTGGTCCCCTTTCCCTTTTGCTTCTTTGTTGTCATAAGGTGAGCAGCTTTTCTCTACTACTTTCTCCCTTCCCCTTGCCTGGGAGCCAGCATAGGGATGCACTTCTTCAAACACTATGAGCCAAAATAAACTTCTCTGTAGTGAAGTTGTAGGTGACAAGTTTTGTATCTTAGCAATGAGGAAAGTGACTAAGACAGAGATTTTCCTTGAAAGACAACATTTGGAAAACTAGCTGGCAAGGTAAAGAATGGGTTAGAACATACTCATTATGTGTGTCTTAGAATATGGAAAGAATGCTTAAAGCTCAAGGTAGAAAACAACCCAATTAATGTCCAAGAATTTATGGATACTTCTCAAAAGAAAATATACAAATGACTAATTCCACCTACATGAAAAGATGTTATTCTATATCTATAGAAAACTCAGTCTAGTGTCATTCTGTATTTAGGAAGTACAAATTCTGAAGCATAGTGTGTTACTTTATGCCCAAGAGAAGGGCTAAGATTGCAGAGACATGTAATCTTTTATAAGAATAGTGTTGTGGAACTTGAAATGAGAACATAATATGGCATAACTACTTTGTAAAACAGTTGTAAAATTTCTTATAAATTTAAAGATAATCACATAGCTCAGCAATTCTCTTCTTACAGTTTTAGTCAAATGAATGCATCTGTCTACATAAATACTTGAATGTTCATAGCAACTTTATTCATAATAGTCAAAATCTGTAAATAATCTGAATGTCTACCAATACTTGAATAGAAATACAGACCTAATTTATCATATAATGGGATAGTATTACACAAGAAAAATGACATTTGGATATATAGAATAACATATATTATTATGTTATGCTCAAAAACAGCCTCAGTGAGAGAAGACAGACATAAAAGTTTATACAATTACTTCCATATAGATATGATTCAAACAATATTGGTTGTCTGTGAGTGGGGAGCAAATAGTTTGAGTTTAAATGGTGCCTTAGTTACTTTTTTCTCCTTGCTGATGCACCATACCTGACACCAAAAATTAAGAAAGGAAAGGTTTATTTAGCTTACATTTTGTGGAGGTTTCTGTCCATTCTCAGTGGGCCTCGGGTGGGTGTAGCTGTCACATCCTCAGCCCCAGCACTGGACAGTGACCCAGTCACAGTCTCTAGATTCTGTTGCTTTTGAACACCCAGTCCCTATGGCCGTATGAGGCTTTGGGGGAACATTCAGACACAAACCATAACAAATGGGTTCAGGGGATGTCTGGACAGTGCCAGAAAGCATCTGTGTATTTATTGTGATGGTTCTGCACGTATATGGTTTAGTCAGACTTCACCAAACTCTCCATTTGTAGAGGGTCTGGATTTTTTTCCATCTCTTTTAAGTAGTAGATGTTTGCAGGGCAGCCATGACATTCGTTGTGAGATTTGGTATATGTACACAACATGATTTTTTTCTCTCTCTCCCCTCCCTCCATTTTGTGGTCCACTTCTCTTTGGAGGGCATAGTTTTATTGTACAAAATGTACATCTCAGTAAACTTGCTGGAAATCTGGTATAGGTATGGATGAAGTCTCCTTGGGGCGTCTTCCTACAGTCTGAAGGCCTGTGAACAAAGAAACAAGTTTCCTCTTCCCCTTTCCTGTAGCCAACAAATAGTGAGAAGGAGTGGAAAATTGCAATAAACTTTCCACTCAAACAGCAAGGAGACCGAGATGCTCATGCCAGTGACTACAGCAGTGCTGAGCCCAGCCAGGCGTGTGTTCCCTGACACTTGATGGGGGTGGGTTGTGGCTCCTGGGCAGCGGTTTTTCACGTTTGCTGGCCTCTTCCATCTGGCTCTTGGCTTTTCCATCTGAGTTATTGCTCTTTTACCTTAAGAAACAATTGGCTTTAAGCTCTGCAGTTTTCTCAGCCTGCTTTTTATTTGTTGGAGTTTGGAGAGCCAAATGCTTTTCTTTGGTTTGAACCCTGTCTCTTTCAAATGAAACTAGCATAATTCCTTGAAGAATTTTCTGGCCTTTTATGTTTTAAATTACAATCCACTTCTTTAGATGCCATATTAAAAGTTTCTTTGATACATTTTTTTCTGTTTTGTTGCAATAATCAAGATGCTGTGAACAACACCTAACACTCTTCGAAGGCTTCCTATCTGTCAGAAAAATTTTAAGAAGCACACTTCAAGAATGCTTACAAGTTCTTGTTGATAAGATCTTTGCAGCACTAGGCAGACTCTTGTGAGGTCTTGATGAAGGGCTTATAAATGTATTCTGGAGATTTTTGGATTCATGTTTTACTGTCAAAACCTTGAATTTGATTTTTGCCCTTGGGTTGTTTTTTTCCATCAGTCTTTTCCTGGCATAAGCAAGTGAAAATGAAGTATAGTTTGTTTTTCAGTCTTACATGTTCTGCCTTAGAAATGCATCTTGTAGAGCATGCTTGAAATCTGAACTTTTCCTTCTTATTTCTATTTCTACCTTTTCAGCCACAGATAAAATAAACCATTTGACATTTTGATGTTTTACCTGGAATTCACTTTAGAAAATTTTATACAAATTCATTAAGTGTATTTTCAGTTTTCCACATTACTGCAGGCGGCTCTGTTGCCAACTTTCCTTCTCTACATTATATGGGCTGTGTTTTGTTCAGCTTCAACTGCCATTTACCACCATATTCTCCAGCCTACACAGTATCCCTGAGGTCCTTTTAGCCTCTGCTAGCTGCCTATTGTAGTAACATGAAACTGTGTATTAACAGAACCTTTGCTGTTGTTTAACACCTCATTTCTAGGAGCCAGTTTATGTTTTATTTATTGATTACTATGTAACAAGCCATTGTAACTTAGCAACTAAAGTGGCAATGATTTTATTATTTGATTTGCCTGTAGTTTGAGTGGAACTGACTGGGCAGTTCTTCTCATTTGAGTTGACTTACACTCATGTGGAGCTTGACTGGGCCACTGAACATAACTCACTTGTATACCTGGCACCCAGGGGGTGGGGATGGCTGGCTTAGATATGAAAGCTGGAATTCTCTTTCTGGGTGGTGTCACAATTTTCCTTCTTTTTGTGGCCTTTCTACTTGACCCTTTCATGTGGTCACTCTTCTTCAGCAGGGAAGCTAGGCTCCTATGTAGTTTGCTTAGGTTTGTGAATGTGTGAAAGAGACAGCTTTCAGGCCATCTTAGACTTTGACCTGGCAACCTGTCAGTTTGTTTGTATTTTATTAAATAAAGTGAGCCATAAACCTAGCCTGGATATGATGTAGAAGGGAGCCCTTATAAGAATATAAAAATTAGATGTAGGATATTGGGCTCATTTTTAAATATTAATTATCACATAGCCCTAATATACTGATAAAAGATATACAGATAAAATATATAGATAAAAGCACATTGAGTTAGTTTCCAAGATGTCTGTGCTTCAGGCATGCCCATGCCCTTTGCCTTTTCCACAGTTGCAGCTTCTTCTAAGCCATCACCGTGAGAAGTGCTTACTAGATCTTATTTTTGTATTCTTCTCAAGAGTAGGGAACTCCATAGCCACCTTTGGTTTCTAGAAGAGTTTGTGGTGGGGACTCTGACCCACCCTTACTCTCAACAGACATCTTGCCTCCTGTCTATCATTGTTTCTGGACCCAGAGGTTGGGCAGTCTTCAGTTTTCTACACTTTACAGTGTATTTTTGCCCTACATTGATTGTTTTTTTTTTTTTTTTTTGGCACTAGGGATTGCCCTACATTGAAGTGGTCTATGGGGATAACATTTATGGCTCTTTTGTGGTGCAACTTGGTTAGCATTGTCAGTGCTGTTTATTGTATCTAAGCTTGTGTTCTCCTTTTAAAACTTGTATTACTTTTTGTGTTAGAGCTTTTAAGTATGTACAAATCATCTTTTTACTTTCATTTTTAAATTGTAATTAAATTTATTGGTACAATTTAAACATACATAATAATGATGCTTATCATAGGGAATTTGTGCCTATACATGATCTGTCTTCTTTTATTCTCATTCCCCTCCCCTTCCTTGAGCCCCTCTTCCTCTCATTTATCAAAGCTTTAGTTCCATTTTATCCTCTTTTTTTCCATTGTTCCCACTTCCTTGCTTTCCCTCCTCATGCTGCCCTAATTTTCCTTCTCACTGGCACATTTTCCAATGTCTCATGCATTTTTTAATTTTTTTTGCGGGAACAGGGTTCAAACTCATGATCTTGCACTTGTCAGGCAGTTGTGCATTTTGAGTCGTATTTATACTTTTGTTTTCTCAGACCATAGAATTAACATGATATTTACACATCTATCCAATTTATTTCACTTAAGCATATGGTCTTAGGGTACCCCCCCATTTGCCTAGAAATTTCTTGTTTATCCTTCCTTAAGGCTGAGTAGGACCTATTATATGAAATACCCCACATCTTTATCCATATGTTAGTTGGTGGTTATTTGGACTGCTTCCAATATTTCACTATTACAATCTGTGCTGCTATAAATACTGTGTTATGATTTGTGCCCAGGTGTTCCTCCAAAGCCTAATGCAGTCATGGGGCAGCTTCTAGACTTTGTGATTAATTCATGATCCACTGTAATGCTACACCTGCCCTGTGGTTGGTAATCTGCATACAATATAGGGAAGGGAGAGAGGCTTGCTAGCTGCCCCAGCTGTTGCTCCTCTGCTCTTTGAGCTTGTTGCTGTTTTCCTGCCATCAAGAACTGCTGCCTTCTGCCATGTGCCACTCTGCCTTGGAGCCAGCAAGTATGGACTGAAACCTCTACAAACTGTGAGCTAAATAAACCTTTCTTTTCTTAATCCTTGGTGTTGGGTATTTTGTCCCAGCAACAAGGAAAAAATACCTGAGACACATGGCACTCACATGTCACCTTGGTATCATGCTTACAATTCTTTTGCACAAATACCAAGAAGGGGGATAGCTGCATCAAACGGATCCTCTAATTCTAGTTTTTTTGAGAATTCTTCACACAGATTTCCACAGTGGTTGCCCCAGTCTACACTTCCATCAACAGTGAAGAAGGGTTTCTTTTTTCCTACAGCCCTACTAGTATTTGTGATTGACTTTTTTTTTTTTTTGTCTTTTTGAGACAGGGTCTTGCTATGCAGTTGAGGCTGGTCTTGAGCTCACTTTTTGTAGCCCAGGCTGGTCTTGAACTCGCACTGATCCTCCTGCCTCAGCCTCCCAAGTGCTGGGATTACAGGCGTGCGCCATCACGCCCAGCTTGTGATTGACTTCTTGATGATAGCCTTCTTTGTGGAGTGAGATGGGATCTCAGTGTTGTTTTAATTTGTATCTCTCAAATGATCAGTGATATTGAACATTTAAAAAATATATTTGTTGTTTATACTTCCGAGAAATGAGTATTTATTCAGATGCCCATTTATGGTTTGTATCTTCAAATTTGGCTGGGTCTGCTTTTTTCAATTCTTTATATTTTTAGATATTTATTAGTCCTTTGTCAGAGGGACAACTGAGTAAGATTTTCCCCACACTGTGGGTTGTCTCTGTGCTCTGTTAGTGATTTCTTTGGCTGTGCAGAAGCTTTTTAATGAGATGAGATCCCAGTTGTTGATTCTTTTTAGTATTGCCTATGCCACCAGTGATTTTTTTCATGAATTCTTTGCCTACACCCATGTCTCCAAGAGTTCTATCACCTTTTACTTCCAGTAGATTGTTTCTGTTTAAATATTTAAATCTTTGATCCAGTTTGAATTTAGATTAGTGCATGATGATAGACATGGGTCTAGTTTTAGTCTTTAGTAGGTGGAAAGCCAGTTTTTCTAGTGCCGTTTATTAAAGAGGCTGTCTTTCTTTCAGTGTTTGGCCCCTTTGTCAAAAATAATATGGCCAAATGTGTTTTAAGTCTTGTGTGCATTTTTAAAACTGTTTCATTGATCCTGATATCTGATTTTTATCACGTCAACTCTAGTGTAACTTCAGGTCGTGGATTGAGATGTTCCTGCCTTGCCCTTAGAATTTTTTTGTTATTCTAGTTCTCTTCTGATTCCAGTGAATCCCTCTCCTGTTCAGTATAGCTTTGGAAACATTATCCAGCACAATTAAACAAGAGAAAGAAATAAAAAGAAAAGGATAGGAAAGGAGGAAGGTAAATTGTCATTATTTATAGATGACATAGTACTTTATAAAAACTCCAACAAAAGACTTCTAGATTTAGTTGGATAGCTGGATCCAAAGTCAACACTCAAAAATCAGTAGCATTCCTATATACAAAGAGCAAATTCACTCAGAGGAAAATTAAGAGAAACCACACCTTTTATAATAGCACCTAATGGTTATACTTTTCTGCCAGATGGTTAAGATGAAGTTAAAGCAAGACCTATATAACTAAATATGTAACTTTTGTATCTGAATCTGAGAAGGTCAGTTAGATTCCCTCAGGATTTATTCTGAAACCATATACAGCACCTTGTAGATCTTTTGTTAGTGTCAGCCATCTGGATGTAATGCTATGTAAATATGCTGAGCTGTAAAAGGCTCAAGCCACCAGCTTCTGACAATTGCCAGTTCTGCTGATAACCCACTACTATTATGGACTATTGGACTATATTGGTTATTTTGCTGAATTCAAGTACCTACAATCTTTAGACTGGCTTCACATATGAAAAGGTCCTTTAAAGACTTCTCCAAATGCAGCTTCTCTAACAGCAATGGCATAACCATATCTGACAAACCAAAACAAAAAATGGGGATATAAATAAAGGACTTTTGTAGAGGAGAAAAAAAAAAATATATATATATATATATACACACACACATATATATATATATGAGATAGTTAAGATAGATACACAGGTACTTTCTCTTAGTTCAATGAAAAAAAAGGTTTGTACTAATACTGTTTAGAGAAGATATGATGTCTATATTTTGTCCTTTGAATAGCTACTATGAAGATAACAGTATGCAATGTATTAATTATTGCAACTGTCTTAACCTGTTTTGAAACTATTTCATTGGTATTTTATTTTTTTCTCATTAAAATGAGTAAAAAATTAAAAAGGACCTAAAATTTCTTAGGAATGAGTCTCACAAAGGAAGAAAAAAATCTGTTTGAAAACTATAGTGCTCTGAAAAAGAAATTGAAAAGAATTTCAGAAAATGAAAAGATATTCCTTGCTCGTGGATATGAAGAACCAACATAATGAAAGTGGCCATACTTCTAAAATTGTTATATATGTTTAAAGCAACTCAATCAAAATGCCATTAGAATATCTCACAGAAATAGAGAAAACATTCCTAAAATTCTTTTGAAACTAAGGATTTTTGCTCTGAGACAAGATCTCTTGCTAGGTTCCCAGGTTCCCCATGCTAACGTGGTATTTGTGGTCCTCCTGCTTCAACCTCACAGAATGCTGGGATTACAGGTGTGTACTCCCATAGCTGGCTAATTTTCTTCTTTTTATATATAGAGAAATTATCACAGTTATAACATTCTTTTCTCTTGGCATATATACTAAGTTGTGAGTAGTTTGTGCATTATCATCATCACCTTAATGGAGTAATTTGTATTTGAGTCTCTAATTATCTTTCCCAGTGACTTTTCCATTTTCCTGAGTTTTCATGCTGCTAATTATTGTTCTTACAATTGAACTTGAAAACCTTGCTGTAGCACTTGTCAGTTAGGCTTAGTGTTTATGAGCCCCGCAACTTGTGTTGGTCCAGGCAAGGCTTTTTTCTCTCTCTTTTCTAAAGGAAGACTTCACAGGGTATGGTCCTCTCACTCTCTGCTGGCTTACGTGTGTCTGTGGAGAAATCTACTGAATCTCTTATAGTGCTTTTGCCTATGTAATGAGTTATTTTTCCCTTTTTGGTGTTAGTATTCTCTTTTTGATGTTTGATAATTTGATTCACAATGTGTTTTAGGGCCCATCGCTTCACATTCAGCCATTTGGGGATTCTTTCAGCTTCATAAATCGAGAGGTCTTATTTCCCACCTCACATTTTTTTGACTTAATATTTTTATTGTTTAAATTTAACAATGGTTATATTACATATTTTCATCATCAGATCAGTTTAGATTAATACATACAGGTATATAAGATTGATCAAACAATTAAACATTAACACTTTTAAATCAA
>PVJA010014124.1:0-36092 GCA_004027025.1 Myocastor coypus
GCGGGAACGCAGAGGCGGGGCAGAGGGGCGCAGGGGCTTACCCGCGGCGGGTGCGCAGGCTCAGCTCCCAGCGGTCCAGTCTCTTATTTTCAAGTAGTATTCTTGAGAGAATGACAGTAACTGAGTTTACACCAGGAGCAGTACATATCAAAAAGACAAGAGTGACATGTATTCCAAACATAATTTTAGCGTTACATTGTGCTATAATCAATATGCTGAACCTTTTGAAGGTGCTTTTTGAGACCAAGTCTCATTATGTAGTTCAGGGTAGCCTTGAACTCTCTATGTAGCTCAAGTTGACTTCAGACCCACAGTGATCCTTGTGCTTTAGCCTTGTGAGTGCTGAGATTATAGACACAGGCCACTGTGTCTGGCTGTGACATTCATTTCTTAACCTGGGATGATCCTTGACAAATGACACCAGCAGTCACCCAAACCATCATCCAGTGGAGCATTTATTCCAATGTGAAGGAAGAAGCTCCACCAGTTGGAGGTGGGATGCTGGAAGGGGCCTGTAGGCGAGTGTGCCCATACTTTGTTACACCAAATCTTCAGACTTCAGAGGAGGTGAAACAGACACTGGGATTTGCCTTGGGTCAATAGAGTCATTTCCAAAGAAGCAGGGAGTGTGGTATAAGGAAGGTGTCTCATCAGAGAGGGGATCTAACCTTGGCCTGGGCAGTGGGAGTTTGTTTCTTAAAGATCAGAGACTAGGAGATCCAAGAGCCACTTCTCCACTGTGATCCTTTCTCATGGCATACCAGAGAGGGATTCAATTCAGAACATGTATCTTTGCCTACAATATTCGCCATCCCAGGAAAAAAAGACTTTTTCTAGGAAAGGATTCAGACATTCTATTAGGAACATTACTGCTTAACATACACTTTCTTTTCCTCTTTTATTCTACAAACAAGAAGCAAATTCAGAGCAGGTCTTATCTAGGAAACAAATGAGGGATGCAATATAAGGGCTCAAGTGGTGCAAAGCAGCTCCCAAGTGAAAAAAAATTTAAAGCACAATTTAGAAGAGGTAAATAGTAACAGAAAGTGAAAATTAAAGTTGGATTTCTTTCCCTGATGATATCTGTCAAAAGCAAATTGTTTTCAAGCTTTTCGTTATGGCATCACAAAGAGTTGTCAATGTTTTAAATTCTGTTCTGAGTGAGGCTTTGGGTGTGTTACAGTATAAACACTGTGATATGCGTGGAAATTCTGGGGCTCACATATCTTCTAGAGAGTGTCCTTCCTCAGAGCCCTGAGACACTAGTGCTAGTGAAGACACTTCACTGCTAGTGAAGCGCTACAATTTGTGGATGCAGAAGCAGACATTGATTTGAAAAATCAGCCAGAATTTGGAATTCGCAGTGCAGACTGGGAATTCTGTCCAGAGGCATAGCTTGCAGCCACATTGCTGCCCAGAAAGTCCAATTGACCAGCAGGATGAACCTAGTGATTATTCCTGCTACTCTTTGGGGACCCTAGGGGGACCAGGCACATCTCAGAGGAAGGAGAACAAGGAAGTGTCCCACTTATTCAGAACCAGCAAAATCAGAAAATTATAACTGGGAAACGATAATGCTCTTTTCCTGGAGTATTTTTTCTAGTGTCAAAGACTCCTTCCTTGACTAGAAATCATCCAGGCACTCCTGAGGCCCAGTTGCAGCTCAACCCTGACTTCTGAACCATTTCCCTTAACATTCTCCAGTTTTATCAAGAATCCTATCAAATTGGGTGAGCTGGATTCCCAAAGGTTGATATTTGATCATCTTTGATATCTGATTGAGGTCCTGGTCCCCACCCTCCCCATCATGTCTGGTCACTCTGGCTGACTTCAAGTAGACTCCTGCTTGGTGAGTTTCACCAGAATCCTCCACCCCATGTTTTCTCTTAGGAATTTTTCATCCACTGATCCCACCCAGCTCCTTGGCTATCAGCTTCCATATTCTTTGAAGTTATAATGTGAAGTCCAGTCTCTCCCTTATAATGAAAGGCCTACCATTTGCACAGCTGTGCCCTCACAGTAAATGGCTCCACCAGGCTCTGTGACTTAGAAGTGGGGGAAGAGCACCCTCAAGGCTTGTGTGCTGGAAGCTGGGTCCCCAGTGTGATGAGTCAGGAGGAGTGGGATCTTAAAGAGGTGGCCCTTGTCGGAAGTAATTAGCTCATGGGGTGCCATCCTCAGAATGGATTAATGTGGCTCCTGGGAAATCTCACCTAGTTCTTTTTATTTTTGCAGAACCAGGGTTTGAACTCACGACCTTGCACTTGCCAGGCAGGCACTTGTGCCACAGAGGTATTTTTCCGGCCCCTCACCTAGTTCTTCTGAAAAGTTGTTCTAAAAGGGCAAGAGTGACTCCTCAGCACCTCTGGCTTTTGGCCACACAATATGACCTCTCTCCATCTCACACATACTCCCAAAGCACTGTTATTCTCCATAACGTCACAGCCTGTGCCAGGGTCAGTTCATTGCTATTGAGACTTTCACTTTCCCAAACTGTGAACTAAATAATTTTTTGAACCAGTTGTTATTGCTTATTCCCAAGGCTGGTCTCAAATTCAAATCTTCCTGCCTCTGCCTCCTGAGTAGCCACAACTACCTCATGCATCACCATGCCCAGTGAATCTCTTTTATTTACACAGAACCCAGTCTCAGCTATTTTATTACAACAATGGAAAGATTACTGATACATCATGGTTTAACAAGTGTTATTAGCAAGTTTTTCTTTAACACTAGTTCTACAGTTTAATGGATTGTTGTCTTGATAGGCTTTGTGCTACTGTAACAGGATATTTGGATTGAACAACTTATGAAGAGCAGAGATTATTTCTTACAGTTCTGAATGCCGGGATTCCAAAGAGAAGGGTTCCATATCTGACAAGAACTTTCTTGTTGGATCCCCGTGACAGACTGTGCAAGAGCAAGAGCACACTCTAGACAGAGGTGGAGGGAAGGTGGACAGAGAGGATGTGAGAATGCAAGAGGGGCTGAGCTTACTTGTGTAAATGGCCAGCCCCACCTAATGGCCTTGTCCATCCATGAGGGCTGAGCACTCCTGACATCGTCTCTCATCAGGCCTCACACCCCGCACTGTTGTACTGGGGAAGAAGCTTCCAGCACATGAACTGTGGGGGCCCATTCAGGTGACTGCAGTCTTGCACTGGTTGCCTTCTCTTAGTAGTGACACATCTGACCACTGGGGGAGGACAGCCAACCACCAGATACAGCTCCCAGCCCTCTGCAAAGCCATGGCCATTCACACAGACTCTCAGGTGCTGAGTTGGGGGCAGTGAGTTCATTCTCGGTTGTAAACCTTCAAGCTATGCTTACAAGATCAAGCTGGTTTCTCCGGATACTGTGCAGTGACATAGCTTGGCAAATCACATGGGTCTACAAGCACATGTGTGTTATTAATTTAAAGATTAGTAGTGAGCCAGGTGTATACACACTTATGACACTAGAACCGGGGAAGCTGAGGCAGGAGAATCACTGTGAGAGCAAGGTTAGCTTGAGCTGCATAGTGAAACCATATCTCAAAAAGTTTAACGCAATAGCCTCCAACCAATGTTTTAAGACTGCGAAAACTGCTTTTTCCCAGTGTAATGTTACTTATTGTGGAGACATTTTACACTTCCCAACATGGAGTTCCTTTAACAATTTTACCTGTTCTTTAAATGGGTAGAACAGGAGGACTATTGGTCTGTAGAAATGATTTTATGTGTATAGATTTTTACATCCTCGGATTTCTTTTGGCATTCTTGTATTCTTCATTTTAATTCCCAAAAAGCTTTCTGACTGACAGGAATAGGAGATAAATAAAAGCAGGTGAGTTGAGGGTAGGCGAAGGCTTTCCCCTGCTCCCTCTTTGTCCTTCTGTGCCTTGCTCCTGCGAGTAGAGGGCCCACCCAGTGCAGGGCGCCGAGTGCTCCTGGCGAGCCGGGACTTTATCTGATGTGTTCCACATGACACTGTATGTGCTCAGCTCTTTAGTCTTGCTTCAAATGGATGAATTTCATGAAATAATCAGATTATTGTCAGTGGCTCCACCAGAATTTATGTAATCAAAGCATTTGCTATTCAAAGTAGGCATTAAAAAAACATTGTGTGATTTACCGAACATTTTCAGAATCACCTAATTTCTTTGTTCTTTCCTCCCCCGTCCCTTTTCAAATATTTCCTAGGTGTTGAACAAAGGTTATGAAATGAATACAGTTTATGGTTTGTGTTACTTTACCTAGGCTGTGATTTTCAGATAGGGTCAAATATCAGTCTAGACATTATTATGAAGGTGTTTTTTTTTTTCAGATTAACATTTACATTAGTAGACTTTGAGTAAGGTGAATGAGCCTCATCTAATCAGCTGAAAGCCTGGGAAAAAGACTTACTTCCTCCCAGAAGGAGGGCGTTCTGCCTTTGGACTCAAGTTGTAGCCTACCCCATCCTGTCCTACATCCCACAATCATACAAGCTGATTATTTAACCTAAATCCCCTCTCTGTCGCTCTGTATATGTATACACGCACGCGCATCTTGTTGATCTACTTTTCTGCAAAGCTCTCGCTGATGCACTAAATGAGTTCAGTTCTATTTTGAACCATGGGCTGGGGGTGTAGTTCAGAGGCAGAGTGGCTGACCAGCATGCACAAGGCCTAGAGTTCCATCCCTAACTTTCCAAACACACACCGTTGGGTGATAACTTTCTCTGTCCTGGACTGACTCTGGCTTCTAGGCATACCCTCTCAGCTATGGAACAGGCCATGCACCCCACTGTTACACGTGCACAGTGGACATGCAGCCTGAGCACCATGGGAGCCATGCTGGTAACTGACATGGCAGCTTGCTGGTAGACAAAGGCAGTGACTCCTTAGGCTGAGTCATAGGTGGCCACACCTGGTGGAACAGACTGAGTGAGGAATGAGGCTGGTCAGCAGGCTGGGGATGACTCTGTATGTCCAGACTCTGTGTGTCCAGGATGCTGAGCAGTACGTGGAGCTCTTGAGAGGCACATGGACTCTATGCACAACAGTGCCTCTGGGGGAACCACCTACTGCCCAACAGAGCATGCTTTGGGTTAGACTGTGAACTTGCTCCCCGTCTTACCGTCTCCAACTTGGTCACATTGGCTTCCCCTTTGCTGAACATCCACTGCTCTGTAGAGGAAAGCCATGACATAGGGAGTGAGGAAACCTGCTGGGGAAAGCTGTCCACAGGGAAAGACTGTGGGCTCTTCGCCTGGACCCAGCAGGAGCCACAGCCCCAGGCTTTGTCCCTCACTCCCTTTTTATATCTCACTCAACACAGAAGCCTTGATAATGCTGCTTGGCACAAGCCCTGCTCCCAGGAAGTTGTGGTCATTGCAAAGGTAAGTGCCTTCAGTTCTACTTGAAATAGGTTAAAAAAATGGGTCACCTCCTGCCCGGGGACCCCTGCAGGCTGTTTCAAGGAGGCCTTGCCAAATGACTCATTAGAGATGGAACTTCATGGCAAACACAGCTGTCTGCAGTGGTAAGCCACTTCATCTTCATTGATCATAAATTCTCATTTTCTTCATAATATACAAATTGAATGCTACATAATTCTAGTGATTTAGTTTTCCTTAGAGAATAATTTTTATGAATGAACATGAGTTCACCTGTTTCTATGTCCAGGTGCAATTTCATTCTCACAGATTTTATGTCCCATGGTGGTGGACACCTGCATGAAGACCTTTTGGATGTGAATCTCCAGTCCATGCCAGGGAATATGGGCCATCAGGTCAGCCATGTGCCATGTTCTCACATGCAACAAGTGGCCTGAGCTGGCCATGCTGGGCTTTTTCCAGGGAATCATGTGGCTGTTGCTTTTCTTTCTTAATTGTAAACAATAGGAGCATGGAATTGTCCCTGGCTTCTTTGCCCTTATGTGAAGATAGCTGACTTATCTGAGGTAGCCTAGAAGCATATTTGAAGAAGGGGAGGACAAGACCTGACAGCACCAGCTGACACAGAAGCCAGCCATGCCTGACCAAGATCCCTGCCAATGGGAGCCGGTGAATCATTTCTATTTTCTCTTGCTTAATTTTGTTGTTTATTATTGCTAAATTAAGGAATTTTTAAATTGTGATAAAATACACAAAGAATCATATAATGTTTGTCTTTGGATCCCAGGTGTCTCAGTTACTATTTACGTGTTGCTGGGACAAATACCTGACTCTCAAAATGAAGGAAGGAAAGGTTTATTTAACTCACAGTTACTGAAGGTTTCAGCCCATACTCAGCTGGTTCCAAGGCTGAGGGGCACATGGCAGAGAGCAGCAGTTGATGGCAGCTGAACAGTAACCCTGATGACAGAAGCAACAGAACAACCAGGGGAGCAGAGAGCAACAACATTAGTCTATCTCTCTGTCTCTCTTTATATTACATTCAGGCTGTCTGCCTCAGCATATCCATCTTAGTCCGCACCCATAATCCCAGCCATACTCAGACTGATAAGCCCATCAGTACTAAAATACATAATCCCAGTAGATCATGGAGCCTCAAACTCTAGAAGTCCCTGCCGCATGATTGCATGAGGCTTTGGGGGAGACAACTAGACACAAACCGTAACATTTTGCCCCTGGGCCCCCTAAGTCTCATCACAACTCTTTGTGCAAAAGACATTTTAGTCCACAAGGAAGAGTTGCCAAAGTCTCAACAGTTTCAGCACTGCTGAAATGTCCAAGTCCCAAGTCTCCTCCAAGGGGCTGGGGAGATAGCCCTGTGGCACAAGTGCCTGCCTGGCAAGTGCAAAGTCGTGAGTTCAAACCCCAGTCCTGGAAAAAAAAAAAAAAAAAGAAAGGAGACCAAGTCTCCTCCAAGATCCAAGGCAAACTCTCAATGTAAGCCCCTGTACAATATAAAAGTTAAACATATCCAACATTCAAGGGCATAAGATAAACATTAGGATTCCAAAAGTTGCAAACAACAGGATAATACAAAACATTGGGACCAACACACGCCCAAAATCCAGCAGGGTAAACATTAAATCCCATCATTCCAACTGGAACATCTGAAACAGTCTGCACTGAATTGTGAGCTCCAAAGGCCTTACACAACTTTGCCCTTACAACACTCTTGGTGGTAGCTTCCATGGCTTCTCTCTTAGGCCAGATTTGCTCCCTCTTTATAGTTTCTCTTAGATGATCCACGTTTCTAGCTTTTCCAAACTTCTGGGGTTTCCACTGAATAGACTTCTCACTCTCTGCTTCACACACTGCCCTCTCAGGGGCACACTGCCTGGTCTCCAAGGTCTTCTGAAATCAAGGTGGAAGCCTTCTTAACCTCAGAACTCTTGCATTCTCAATGGACCTAAAGCCACAGGCATGTGGATGAGCAATAGCCAGGCCTCCTTCTCTCTTGATTGTAGAGGTGGAGTGCCTGGATTGATGAACAGTCTAACTTTGATTCCGAAAAACAAATTCTCCATGCTGGCGCCATTTTGGAACCTGGTTTGGCTACTGCCACCATTCTGGTACTTGGGTCTCTGTAGCTTTCTTCTCAAGGCAAAGCCTCTCTCCTTTGCAATTCTAGGGAAGCAAAGTGTGGAGGACTGCCACTTCCTGTGATGTCCTCAGGCCATCCTTTTGATTCTCTGGTTCTTTCCCAGCAGTGGAGATCCTTTCGGCTCCATCTTTATAGTCCACACCTTTCCTGATGTTTCCTTTCTGGCCAAACTCACATTTTAAATCATCCTTCTTGGTACTTTGCTCTTGATTTTCAACATAAATCTGGCTAAAAGCTGCCAATAACAACCATGCCACCATCCCAATAGTTTGCTGCTTTGAAATACTACTTGAAAGATTAATCAGTCTGCCATGCTTAACCTCAGTCTTAAGCAAAGTCTTTGGGTATAAGCAAAATTTTGACAGACTTTCAGCCAATCCATGGCACAAATCATCTGCAGTTCAGTGACCAATGCTGTCCTTTTTCCCAGCAGAAGCCTCCTCAACTTGGTCTTTACAGGCAGGCCTTCTGTCAGTCTGCTGGTCTGAGTTCTGACTAGAATGTCCTCTACAGAAAAGTCAAAGCTTTTCCAGCTCTTTGCCAGTAGACTGCCTCTTCAAATATTTGCTATTTCTGCTCATAAGCCATTCTTTATACCCAGGCTTCAAGCCAGTCTTCTAGTCTGAGTTCTGACCAGAATCTACCAAACAGAACAGCCAAAGCTGTTCCAGTGCTTTGCTTGTAGCTGATATCTCTGAACCTTTCGTATCTCTTCCTGTAAGCCATTCCCAAAAGCATGTAATCCATATGGTCAGATTAGTCACAGGAACGATCCCATTTCTCTGGTGCCAAATTCTGTCTTAGTTACTTTTTACTCATTGCTGGGACAAATACCTGACACCCAAATCAAATAAATTGTATGTACGTGTTTATATATATATATATTTATTTATTTATATGTAATACATATATAATATATGCATACATTATGTATACACACACACACACACATATATATATATATATATAATGAGTATAGATTAAATTATCCATAAAGTACAGAAATTTTAACCTGGAAAAGAAAAGGAAAAAAATATCCATTGCACATTTACAATAGATGGTCCTAAACACAACAAACAAGATGATGTTGGAGTAAATTCCATGATATACCATGTGTATATATACCATATGTGGACAGTGATATGAAATACAACTCTTCCTGTAAGTAAACAAAAGGAAGAAAACTGTAAATTTCAGATAAAGTAGGCTATATGGGAAAATCCTTTAAGGATCAACAAGGATGTTAGTTTTTCACTACTGTGATGAAATATCTGAGATACTCAACTTAAAAAAAGGAAATGATTATTTGGGCTCCTAATTTCAAAGATTTTAGTTCATGGTCCTTTGGTCCTGTGATGGAACCCATAGTATATTATGGCCAGTGTATATGGCAGAGGAGCCTGAATGGCTGGGCACAAAAGAAAGAGGAAGCTAAGGGACCAGGATCCTAACATGTTTCCTCCTCTGTTCCCATCCACCTAAGGCCTGTCCCTGCTGACCCAAACACTTCCCAATGAGCTTCCCCTCTTTAAGTTACCACCAGCACCCAATTGCAACAACAAGGGCCTGAACTTTAACACACGGCCCTTTGAGGGCCCTTATCCAAACCATTATTGTTTGATCACCAGCTGTAACTTACCTGGACCAGACACATCTTCAGCTACATGAAGCCCAAATACCCAAGGACAGTGGCAGATGTTAGCAAGTCTCTTTGATGAATGGACAGAACACTTAAATATTTAACAAAGAAACATAAAATGCTTGAACAACAAAATTGAGTTGGAACTAAAGCATATTCTTGGAGCCTGGAGCTAAGAATGTAACTGCTAACATTTATGGACAGCTTCCCATGTCTAGACAGCATTGATTCAGAGCAGAGTAAGGACATTCAGGCAGAGAGAAGCTAAATGATCATCTCAGGGTTAGGAGCTAGTTAAATGATGGTGTTGAAGTCTGAGCTCATCTGTCCCTTGAACCAAAGTCCTCCTCTGTTGGACCAGAAAGTGTCTTAGATTGTGCATACTACATAGTCTCTGCCACACTGCTCAAGTCTGTAACCGTAGAAAGTGTATAAATGCAAGACTGCATCCCAACAATGCTTCACTTACAACACAGTGAAAATATTGCTGGTGTTGGGGCCCATCAGGATGGCTCAGTGGTCTAAAGCACCTGCTCAGGAAAGCTTAGGCAGCTGCAGGGACCACGGTTTGATCCCAGGCACCACATGCTGTGCCAGCCCTGCCCTCAGGGGAGGCTGAGCTGGCCATAAAAATAAATAAATAAACAAACAAAAATTCTGAAACAAGAAAAAACAATAAATTCTAAAAAAAAAAATATTGCTGGTGTTGAACTTGTGGGCTCTAATTTAATATTTGTAACAGACTGGGAAATTGCCATGCAATTACTTCAGCATTTGTAAAAAGTCGCAAAAATTGAGCACATGCCAGACAGCACCGAAAGATCTGGGAACAGGATCAACACAAAGATCAGCACACTTGCTGATCATGTTATGAAGTTTTGTGTGTTTGTGTGTGTGTGTGTGTACACATCACATGTATAATACGGAGACATTTGAGAAAATTCTATGTGTTTAGAAAGTAAAAGCACACTTGAGATGAGGGAGGAAAAAGTACCATTGGAACTATGAATATCTTGAACTATAATGAAGCTACAGTGAACACTTTGTTAGTTCAAAGTATATTTAAAAAGAAAAACTGGGGCCTGGTAGGATGGCTCAGTGGTTTAAAGCGCCTGCTTAGGAAAGCTTGGGCAGATGCAGGGACCGCTGTTCGATCCCCGGCACCACATGCTGCCCCAGCCCTGCCCTCAGGGCAGGCTGAGCCGGCCATAAAAACAAATAAATAAAAAGAAAAACTGCATATTAATGTGTTGCATCCAATCCTAGAAGCCAGGTAGAGGACAAAAGAGTAAACTCAAAAGCAGACACATAAGGAGATTATACCTGTGAACTAAGGAAATAGAAATGAGTAGTACAGAAGATATAGTAAATTATTTTCTTTCTTTGCTAGTAAATTATTTTCGAACAAAAGTAACAGTATAGAAAAGCACATTTATATATATATATATATATATATATATATATATATATATATATATATACATATACCAAGATTTACAATGCAGAGGCTATTTTTGTTAGTAAAGAGAAGAAGGCACAAATGATATATGAGAGTGACAAAAAATAGCACAAGACTTCCAGGAAGCACTGTGTGTTGGTGTACTTGAAGACTGAGATGAAACTGGCAACAACCAAATGACCAAAACTGACATAGTGAAGAAGAAAAGCCTTCAGTGGTCTGGTAAATGGTTAAGAAATATGTTGTGTAGCAAAAAATGTACTCACAGCTTTCACTCCTCACCCTCCAGGCAGGGGCATGTGATTTTGAGTGGTATTTATCAACAGTGGGGAACATACATTCCTCATGTATTTTATAAAACCACAAGATGAACTGCAGCTCCCTAAACCATGGGGCTGATATACAATCATTTTCTTAGAAAGATATAAAAAACAGTCAGGTATAGGGGTACATGCCTATAATCCTAGCTAGTCAGGAGGCTGAGGCAGAGGGGCACAAGTTCAAGGTCAGCCCGGGGAAATTAGTGAGAGTTTACTTCAATTAAATTAAAAGAGGGTTACAGACACTCAGATTTCAAGTTCAATACTTACTAGCACAAAAATTATCTATCTATCTATCTATCTATCTATCTATCTATCTATCTATCTATCTATCAATCATTTTCCTATGTATTATGCAATACATTTCAGTTACATAAGGCATAATTGACACAAAATAAATGCTTATGATTACACTTGATCTTAGCCAAAAGGCCAAAAAGCGATCAATGCTTATGATTAAATTGCAGGACTTTATTAACTCTGACATATGAATGCATCCACAAATGCCCGGCTCCAATGAAGGTAACGAACTCATCTCTCATCTCCCCTTCATGATCTCACTTCTGCTATTTCCCATCTCTTCTATCTCCAGCAAAGCATGAGTCTGTTTTTCAAAATTACTTACAAATTTGCATTTTCTAGACATTTGTATACATATAACTTTTGCTTCTCATGCTTCTTTCATGTACGTATAATGTCATGTGTACTAATAGCCCACATTCTTGTCTGTTGGGCAACATTTCCATCACACGGACATACGATTCACTCATCCATCCACGGTTGATGAACTCTTCCTTTAGTCCCACTCTTGATGATGCTGAATACTGTTGCACTGGAGATTCACGTGGGTCTTGTGGAGTGCATGCCTTCCTGTCTCAGGTGAACACCTAGCAGTAACATTACAGTTACATTTTGCATGCATATTTAGCTCTTGAATAATATACCTCACTGTTTCCAAAGCAATTCTACCACTTTACACCTTTTAGTGATTGAGCAATTGTATTAACTTGAGAAATTCAGAAGCTCCACTAAATTGGCTCAGGGTTAAAGGAGCCACCCTGGGGCGAGGGGCTCATCACTCAAGGGATATGAAAGGGAATCACGAAAAGATAGAACATCCCATTTCTTCAAAGGAGCTCCAGTCTTCGCCTTCAGCTTGCTTGCCATCACCTGACTTCTCATGCAGATGCTTTGGCTTCCACGTTGGATCCTTCAGCCTTCTGGTGTAGGCTCATCAGCCTTCCATCGCAGACCCATTAGCCTCCTGATAGAGACTTGCACAGAACACTACAGTGAGCTCCAGACGTTGGATTGAATCCTTCTGTTTCCAGTGTGCAGATGCCCTCTGCATGCTTCTTCATCCAACTCTCAGGTTGACTGTCTAAGCCAGTCTTGTAATTTCTTATACACTTGTACATCTTGTGTTATACCTGTTCCTCTAGTAAAATCCTGCCTAATACTCATCTCCAGGATGGTATGTGAGTTTTTCTACCTCCTTACCAGCACTTGCTGTGGTCATCTTGCAACAACAAAGCCTTGACCAAGAATGGAACAATACCAGGTTTGGAGGCAAGAATCAGCTTTATTACTCTGGTGGACATCATTCCTAAAGAAGTCAACCCCTAAGGGTCAGGCAGGGAAGTGTGTTCAGGAGGTAGAAATGCAGAAGTACAAGGGCAGTGGTCCAGCCATGCATCATAGTGACCAGCTGTCACTGGAAAACAGAAGTAACATGAACTGTAACAGGAACTAAAACAAATAAGGTTGCCTTGGCAATGAGGCAGGTAGAGGAGAGGGGACTTTAAGAAGTATGAGGTGGTGTCTTCTAGTTTTAATTTATATTTCTATTAGATTGATACTGTTAGACTCTTTGCCAATGTTTGAACCCAGCACTTTAACACCAAGCTGCATCCCAAATCCTTCTTCAAATTTTTAAATTTTGAGACAGACTCACTAAGTTGTGAAGTTCCCGAGGCTGGGCTCCAACAAGCCACTCTCCTGCTTCAGCCTCTCAGAGCTTTGGGATTACAGACATTTATAACCATCTCCAGTTTATTGTTTTTTTATGTGTTCATTTGAAGTTTTTATATTTTCTTTATGATGAACTGTATCTCCTCTGATCTTTTGCTCACTTTTTATTGGCATGTTATGTCTTACTTATCCAATCATGGTTGAGGTAAGATGGTTTTGGTTTCATGCCACAAAGTTTGGGGGCATTTTAAAATTCAGCAACAGTAGTCAGAACTGCTAGAAGGTGGTACAGATGAAAGTGCAGGAATCTGGGGCACCTGGCTGCTGGGACAGTAATGGGCCTTGTCATTTTCACATGGTACTAAGCATCTACAGTGATGCCACTTCCTGTTGCTTATATCATGGGCAGCAATGAAGGCTTGGGGCATACAGTGTGTCACTAGAGGGAGCCTGTAGGAGCCTCCTTTAAGGAGTGCATGCCATGCACTTTTTAGGAGGCCTGTGAAGGAAAGAGAGGAGGACAGGGAGAGTATCTGATTCAGGATGCAGGAGAGCTTCAGGAAGAATGGCCGAAAGCCCAGACACCGTGCCCTTGTGAGAGCTTAGACAATAAATGACCAAATGCAAGCATACACAGGAAGTGGGTTGTCAGTGAATCCAGTTTAGGCAAAGTGGATCCAAGAGCCCACAGGAAGAATAGGGTCCAGGCTGTAAGCCAGCCTACCTGGAACTGACCCAGAAGTGAACCTTTGGGGCTGGGAGATAACACTGCAGTCTAAGTGCCTGCCCAGTAAATGAAAGGACCTGGGTTCAATCCCTTGTACTGCATGCAATGCTGGCCCGAGAACCCTGGGCTCACTGTGCTGGCTACCAAAACCAGGTGTGGTGACGCATGCCTGTAATCCTAGCGCCACAGAAACTGAGACAGGAAGATCACTAGGAGTCTAGGCTGTGTATCGAGACTTTGCACCAAATCAATCAGTGGATCAATCAATGATTTTTTTTTTAAGTGAACCTTTTCCAGAGATCTTTTGAATGTGCTCTCTTTGTGTACAACAAAATGCGTGCGGTGGAATACTTTATAAAGAATCAATGTTTATGTAACTCACACTTCTGAGGATCCAGAGCATCAGTCTGTCCTAATGTTCCTCTGGCTGTGTCACATGGTGGAGACAGAAAGGACAGCAGAGACTGAAGAAACAGGAAGCAAGGAACCGAGAAGCAGGGCAGGGATCAGGCTTACTCTTCCATAACAACCTGCTCTGGAAGGAGCTAATCCACCCCCCCGAGACCTGATCTTCTCCCAGAGATGGCATTAGTACCAGGAATCCCTCCCTACAGGGGGGGCCTGTGCTCTAACGACCTCTCTAGAGGCCCCATTCTAGAGTTTCCATTAGTTCTTCACATCCCTCCCTAGGGGCCAATGCATGAATTTTTGGGGGACAAACCACACCCAGGAAACCATAGCACCATTCCTTTTGAGAGAGCCAAATTCTGTCTTGCTACGGTTGATACACTGTGTCAATCCTAGGTATAGAGGACAAACCCTTTCTGCTCTAGGATGTTGTTCACTGTGTCAATTTGAGGAGCTCAGAAGTTTAGCGAAGTGATTCAGTAGGGCCTCAGAGTCCTTTGTAAACTTTTTCATCCTCTGCAAAACGAGGTCATGGGGGTTGTGTGAGGGGCATACCTGCCCTCCTATAGGGGAGGGAAAAAGGTTTTGTTCCCTCTTTTTTGCTCTTGTTTCTTTGCTGTCTTCCCGACTTTGAAGTGTTGCCCCTGCACCATGCCACCCTGCCTTGGAGCCAGCTGATTATAGATAACAGAATGAAACCTCCACAAACTGTGTACAGACTGAACCTTTCCTTCCTTAATTTTGGATGTCAGATATTTTGTCCCAGCAACAAGAGAAAAGTAACCAAGAAATGCCATGAGAAAGTTAAGATGTAAAGGCTGGTGTACATCGTGTTGAGGGTCAGAAATTCAAGCAGAATCCAGGAGGGAAAAAAGATCAATGGGATTGCCTATCCGTCCTGTCCTCTGTGGGGTGTCCCTCTCCTCTCCATCACACCACTTAAGGCATGACTGTTGTAGCATGTGGGGCCAGGGATTGAGCCACTGTCCCCTGGCCCTGCCTACGCTTGCCTAAGCAGGCTCTTTAGATGGCTGAGCTATCTTGTCAGCCCCACCTCCTACCTTTAGAATTTTCAAAATCCTGAAGAACAAAATCCCTTTTCTCACTGTGCACCCACTTAAATTTGTGATGTGGCACTGCTGTGTGTCGCCCTTTTCTCAACACATGGTCTGCCACATGTTAAGCAATTAAAGTGCCGAAAAATGAATGACATTTATGATTCTGAAGCTTCCCTTGACAACACTGGAATGCAGCAAACAACCTCACTGACAAGTGACTGTGCCAAGCTCCTGTTTTTGTGGAGGGGAAAGTTTGATGGAGAAGTTTTTATTTTTAGTCTCTTATCTTGCAAGAAATCTAAAAGAAGGATGCAAAATATGATGAGAGGGTTGATCCTGTCAACTTCACCTGCTTGACTGGGTCCCTGTGATCTAGGTGGACAGGAACTGCTGTGATTGGGGGAGGGGTACCTTAGTGTATATTTGCAGTTCCGACCACGCAATGTTTAAATACATAAATCAAATGTATGAGAGCTGTTTGAGTAGAGGAATGCATGCCCTCTTCCCAGGACTGTTCGCTCACAACTTCACAAGCAGAGCTCCTCCCAGGAGTGCCTTCCACCTTTCATCTCCAGAAAAAGAAAACGCGGCTTTGATTCCTGCCTGGGCCAGGCATGGGAGCTGGGCAGAGGCCCTGGCCACCGAGAGTCCTTCCTTGCAGGATGATCTGAGGCGACAGGACAGACAGCCCTTTGTCCCAAACCTTGCTGTGTGTGTCAGTAGAATTTATTTTCTTCTTTGGGAACTATGGAATAGTTCCTCAGTACCTCTGGAGCATTTCCCGGGGTCTGAGGCGTTTTACAGGGCAAGAAGCGCGCTGCGCCGCGGCTGTCCCTTGGAGTCTGCGCATAGCCAGTGGGGACCTCCCCTCCGGCAGGCCCCAGCACACCCCCCAGCCCACTCCACCCCTACCCTCGGCCCAGTGGGAGGATCTCCTTGGAGCCATTGGCGCGAAGCGTAGCAGCGCCTCCAGGCGGGCTTCGTTTCTATGACGACTCAGCAGGTCCCAGGGTCCCTACGCCTGAGGTCTGTCCCGCCTGCGTGGGAATCGGAGAGCGGAGGTGCGCGCTGTCAGCGAGGACGCGGTCACGGAGACCCGGTGCAGCGGGGGTCACCGGGCTTCCCCCGTGATGCGTGCGTTGGCAAAGGCGAGAAACGAACAGACTTGAAAATGGGCTTGCTTTAAAATTGCTGCCCGTATCGAACGTGCAATTAGTGCTCTAAAGCCAGTGTACATTTGTTCTTAGGTGTAATTCTACTGCAGGCTGGCTAAGCAGCTCAGATTCCTGGCAAACAGTTTAACCACTTTGTGACGTTATGCTTTTCTCTTTTTAATGAGGAGTTAGTGAAACTGTACTTACTGGTGATTAATGATGATTTAAAAATAGATTTGTCTTGGCAATGCATTAAAATATATGTGTAATGCAGTTGTCTTAGAATAGTTTTTTAAGTTATTTATAGTTTAAAAAATTAAAATTTTAATTATGAGGCTAGTTTGATGGTTTAGTTAAGGAAAATTAAATATTATATTAAAATTGTATAATTCACATAAAACTTGAACCATAGGCAGAATGTGAAAAACCACATATTAAGATGTGAAGTTGGTCTACTTTTCAATTAAACTAAATTGATTAATTAATTACTTTGTGAGACAAGATCTCATTCTGTAGTTTCAGCTGGTCTTGAACTCACTTTGTAACCCAGGCTAGTCTCAAACTCACAGTGATCCTCTTGACTCACCTCTGAGTGCTGGCTTTACTGGTGTTTGCCATGCCCAGCCGTCTGCTTCTATAATTTCCCTTCGTCTGTGTTTGGGATCAATCACTATTGAATGCAAACTTTCATTCTTTTTTTTTTTCTGGTGGAATGGGGGTTTGAACTCTCGACTTTGCATTTGGCAGGGAGGCACTTGTGCCATGGAGCTATCTCCCCAACCCCAATATTTTCATTCTTTTTTTTTTTTTTTTGAGACAGGGTCTCCCTATGTAGTTTGGGCTGGCCTTGAGCTAGCTCACTTTTGTAGCCCAGGCTGGTCTCAAACTGACATCGATCCTCCTGCCTCAGCTTCCCAGTGCTGAGGTCTTTCCTCTGAATTTTTATAACTTTTCTCTTTTTGTTCGTGATGGGAGAGGCTTTAAAAATTCTGCATATCATGAAATCTTTCAAATATGACACTATGTCATTATATAAAATGTGAATAAAATAATTTAATGTCTTTAAGTATATTATAAAATTTTTAAATTCAAATGTCACTCTGAACATCTCTTAGAAATTTCCTGCCATGGCTTCTCCGATTCTCATCTGCGCTGAGTGGCTCTCTTCTGTCGTGGGCTTCTGGTAACCCTGTATATGCAGAAAACCCAGCTTCACAGATATTCAGGTCAGTGGGAAAAATGGAGCAAGACACCGACATAGGACTTACTAGGGAACTTTTTAAAAAAGTGGAATATTTATTTTCTGGAGATTGATAGATATTTATTTATAGAACTTTTACCTGGAAGTGCTGCCTAGACCTCTGTGTGTGGATACCGGAGATCCCGTTCACAGTGTGTGTGTGTATGTGTGCGTGTGTGCATGCACACATGTGTGATATGTGTATATAAAATACACTCCACAAACACAACTGTGTTAACTGCCTTTCTGTTGTCTCTAGAGCAGGGTGCTCTTTGGAGTGGCTCTGAGGGATGCATGAGTGTAGATGGCCCAGGCCGTCAGAGTTCTCCTGTGAATCTCATGCCTTTCGCTGCCTGACATCCCTGGACGTGCTGTCCTGCACACACCATGCACTGGAAGACTTCCTAGTAGTTGCCTCTTTGGGGCTATGGAGAATGAAAGTACTGTGCTTCTCTATTGATACGAGGAAAATAACCCTCAGTGTCTCAGATGTCAGATGTGCCGAGCTCTTGGTCTCATACTGAGGAATGAACCCTGAACCAAGGGAGGAAGCTCGGAGAGTTTTGTTGCAAGTAAGAAGAATGTTCCTGGGTCTCCATGAGGACTCCCAAGTGGGAGGCTCCTGAGCCTTTCCTGGGGGTAATCCATAGAACACAGTCACAGCGTGGTACAACATGGGTCAACCGACAAGATTGCAAGTACAGCTGCTTAGCCAATATTGAGCCTGTGGGGAAATGAGGCCTGCAGCAAGGATTCATGGCAAGAACAAAGACTTTTCTGGAAAGGGGTAGGTCCAGGTGTTCTGGTCCTGAAACCTATTTGTCTGATGCCTGGGTGGTCCACTGATCATGTGGTGCTGTTACAGTATAATCAAAAGCTGCTTTTTATATCTTGGGGACCTTCAGGCCTGGCTGTTGCATCTCTGTCTTCAGGCCTGGCTCTTCAGACTTGCCTCCAGTCACAGTCTCAGTGTCACAGCCTTTGTGCAAGGCTTCCTGGAGGGCCCTGTGACTTCTCTTAATTGCCCATTACCTTTATCTAGCTTGGCTTTCTGTAATACCATAATGCTATCCCCAGATGCAACGCCTCTACAAGCTCTAGTAACTGTTGGTGGAAGGCTACAAAGTTCAGGTAGAGAGGCATAAATTCTGATATTTTGTTGCACAGTCAGATGACTATAGTTAGTACTGTATATTTCCTCAGGTTCAGAGGCACAGGCCTGTAGTCCCAGCTATTCAGGAGGCTGAGGCAGGAGCATTACAGGTTTGACCAATTTGCTGAGGCCCTGGATCATAATAACAAGTCAAAAGAGGTCTGGCAATGCAGCTTAGTGGGAGAGCACACTTGGGTTTGACCTGCCCCCCCCCACACACATACACACAGGTCACAAGTATGCTTGAAAATACCTAGAAGGATTAGGAATGTTCTCACCACAAAGTAGTAGTGAATGTTTGAGCTGATGTATATGCCTAACACTAGATTTGGCTATTGCACAATATGCACATGTGTGGAAAATCAAATTTTACCTTATAAATACATATTTATTTGTCAATCAAAACCAAAATGAAGCATTTCATTTTCATGTACTCAACAACATCAAACCACTGTTGTGGACATTTGTGTACAAGTTTCTGTGGGAAAATGAGGAACTTCCAGACTTTTTAATGCTGCCTGTCTTGTCCCCCAGCACTGTATGAATGGCCTGAAGTCCCAATAGCCTCAGCGGCACCTGGGATTAGCACTACTTTTTACTTTAGCTGTTACCATGTGTGTACTGACAGTTCCAGTTTTAATTTGCCCTTCTCTATTGATAATGCGTTGGACACATTTCCATGTGTTGAATGTCACACATACATTGTCTGCAGTGATACATTTGTATTTCATCCTTGTTCTCACTGGATCATTTGTATTTTTTATTTTTTTATTTTATTTATTTATTTATTTATTTTTGTCTTTTTGAAACAGGGTCTCGCTATGCAGTTCAGGCTGGCCTTGAGCTCACTTTGGTAGCCCAGGCTGGTCTTGAACTTGCACTGATCCTCCTGCCTCAGCCTCCCTAGTGCTGGGATTACAGGCGTGTGCCATGATGCCCAGCTTATTTTTTATTATTTTTAAATGTGTTTTAGTACAGGCTCTACAGGGTCTCACTACACAGATTGGACTTGTAGTGATCCTCTTGTTTTCAGCCTCCCAAGTGCTGAAAAGTGTCTGATTTACTTAATTTAATGTTATGGTCTCAAGATGAAGACATTTTCATACACATGACTCCAGTTTATCTTTTTAATGGTAGAGTAGTACTCCAGTAGGTTGGAGAGCCACACTTTTTCCATTCTCTTACTGATGGAGAAATAGACTGCTTCCAACATTCAGCTAAGATAAGTCCCTGTATTATGAACAAGTTCCATTCTGGGAGAATGTTGGCAAGTCAGATTCATTTGTAAGTTTGACAGTGTCTTATACAACACTGAGGCAGGTACACAGTGTGCCTTGCTTTGTACTACTAAGCAGCCCCTCCACATCACCACTGCTTTCCTCCCAGCTCCCTGACATTCTGAGTTCCATGAGCATGGCACCGTGCACTTTGCACACAGCGGCACAACTGTGACAGTGTCCAGCAGACATGGAAGCTGCCTCAAGGTTTGTTCACATCTATGGACGTTCAGAATTCAAGGTGTGCTAATATCTGCGAAAGTTCAAAACCCCAACATTCATAAGTTGAAGACTTACTGTGTTACAATACCACTGTATTGTGGTAAGCATGGCTATGCATGTGTCACTGTCATGATGTCTGAAACTCAGGAAGACAGATACAAGGGGACTACCTGGGTCACTGGAATGTCTAATTTTAGTTTATGAGCAAGCTCTACACTGATTGGGCAGTTTACCCTCCCAGCAACAGCAAACGCCCACTTCCAGCCCTGCAGCCAAGATTTTTCTTTTTGTAGGTTATATTCTTCAGCTCAAACATAGCTACTTTCTGCCTAGTTCTAGTACTGCAGGATTTTCTTTATTTCCCAGAAGTTTTATAGTTTTACCTTTTATATTTAAATTCGTGGTTAATTATGTAAAATTTTTTTAAGTAAGTTATGAGCTTTACTTCCTTTCTATCCTTCCTATGATGTTTTGTGAACTTGCGTGCCCTTTGTTGACAAGACTGCCTCCATCCGCTGCATGGCTTTGGTTCTTCGTGTGGACTTCCCTTGTGTCCTCTGCTCTGTCCTTTCCTCTTCCTCCTACTAGTTTTTGAATCTGATTAAAATCAGGAAGATGTATGTGTGAAAATTTCCCTACTTATCTACTGGTAGACCCCTATTTTCAGAGCATGGGGGGAAATGGTATTGGTCTTTTTCATGAATGCTTAAGTAAAACCTTAGACTGTCGGTAACGTGTTCTGTGAGTGTTCCACAAAATGAGCAAACATTTCTAATACACTTTAAGTTGATGAAAGAGTGATGTCTTATAGCGTGTGCAGTGCATGATGCTGTATGGCACATGATCACAGGTGAATTGATGGTTTCTCCCTCTCATTGTGGGCTTGGAGGGGATCATCTCCTAACAAGGGGTTATGGAGGAGGAAAAAGGAAGAGGAATCCCTTTCTTCAAATGAGAGTAGGGAGGTGTGTAAAATGTGAGAGACAGTGTAAAACTATGTACAAAAGCACCACCCAAAGAAGGCTGCAGCAGTGCAAGTGCCACATTTGTAGTTTTGGGGAGCCAAGGGGTCTCAAGTCAAGCCATGATGATGGTTATCTACAACAAAGGCCTCAACCCAAGGGGTTTATTTATTCATAAAGAAAAGAGTGGCTTGAGGATGAGTGACTGTGAGAATAGCAGGAAATAAATAGGTGAGTACTGTGAGTTGGGCTAGGTAGGTGGCCTGCATTCATCTCTGCAATATGCAGAAAAAGTAATTTGCATTATATTATCAAGATAGTAACTAATGTTTTGGAGTCCGGTGCTTCAGCTCTGATGTGCAATCTTTCAAGCCCCATGAAGTCATAGCCTCTATCTTGAGGCTTAATCCCAGCTGATAGGGTGGAGCATGGGCTCTTTATCCTGTCTCAATCTGGCTCATATTAAAACAGCAGCAAGTGGGGGTTACCAGGGAAACACACGTGCTGTCTTCAAAGACTACCACTAGCTCCTCAGCTAGACCAATATGTATTGCTTAAAGCCAACTAAAGGGACAAGGAAAAGTCTTAGCCAGCTCTGTACCTATCAATACATGGAAATACAGTCAAGCACAGGCCAAAATGGAGACAACTGGTCTTCTTTCAAGGAGAAGCACCCAGGTGATCCTTCACACAGGCTAATTTGTTCATTTTTCTTTATATTTTGTATTAAGTGGGATGTCAGTTATAATTTATTTTTACTGTTAGAGGTAGGTTCTTCTTTCTTTGATAAGTTCATCAAACTTACCCACAAACATAGCCAACTACTCAGTGAACTGATATAGTAACACAAACCCATGATCTAGTCACTCCCCAAAACCCCACTTGAGGCCTTGTGGGGACATCTATATGTAAGCCACAACCTTTTGCTCCTGGACCCCAAAAGACTTATTTGCACTCCTTTATGCAAATAGCATATAGTTCATCTCTAGGAGTTGCCAAAATTCAAACAGTTTCTGCATTGGTCTAAAACCCAACTCCAAATTCTCCTCTGAGACTTAAGGCACACTCTTAGCTCCTGTGAACTCCTGTAAAAATAAAAAAGAAAGTTAAGCACAGCCAATGTACAATGGCACAGGAAAAATATTCCGTGCCAAAAGATGTAAATAAAAGGGTAGAAAGGAAGAGTACTGAAATGATTGAAATCTAGTAGGGCCAGTCTCCATAGTCCACTGTCCAGCACCCAGGGCAGTCTGCAGCATGATGGGAACACCAAAGGGCTTGGGCGACCCCTTCCTAGTGGCGCTGCCCATGGTAGTCATCCTTGTGGCTTCCCTTTCGGCCAGCTTTGCTCATTCTTTGCAGCGTTTATCAGATGATGCACCTTCCTGGATTCTTCAACCTTCTGGATTCTCCACTGAATCTTTAACCTCATATTTGCAGCTCCACATGCTGCCCTCTCAGGGCCACACCACCTGGCTTCCCAAAACTTCTTCTGAAATCTGGGTGGAAGCCTTTCTGATTCCACACTCTTGCATTTCGCGTGCCCCCAATACCAGCCTCATGTGCATGATGCCAAAGTCTGCTATCAGCTGTACCTTCTCTCCCAGCTGCAGGGCTGAGCACCCGGATTGTTGAGCACTATGAACCCAATGCCAAGGATTAAAAACCATATGATGCTGCCATCGTGGACAATGTTGTTCTGAGGCACTCTTCTCAAAGCAAAAATTTTCACCTTTGCAATTTTGAGGCTGCAAAGTGTGGAGTTCTGCTCATTCCTGTGATGCTTTCAGGCCATTTTCCTCTAGTTTTCTGTTCCAAACTACAATACTTGTTCTTTTAATGCTAATCTTCTTAGTAGCCAAATTATCCCGTGTTCAATTTGTGCAAGGTGCAACTATACTGGTGCTTCCTTTCCGGCCAAACTCAAAATTTACAATTTTTCTGTTGGGTCCTTTACTCTTGATTCTCTAAATAAAGCTGGCTAATAGCCCTTCAGAGTAGCTGTACCTCTGCCTCAACATTAGAGTATCCTGATGCCTTTCACTGGGTTAACAATTCTGCTACCTTTAATCTCAGTGTCCTGAAATATCTCTGAAGGTTTTGTGTGTGTGTGTGTGTGTGTGTGTGTGTGTGTGTGCATGCGTGTTTGGCTCAGGCTGCCTTAATGGTGAGAGTGGGGTTGGGCATTGAACCACTGACCCCTGTGTGTGAGATTTTTTCCATGGGTGCTTTAACCACTGAGCTAACCCAAGAGCACTCTGAAATATCTCTGCACATCAGAAAAATATAGACAAATTTTCTAACAGTGTGTAACTCAGGAGGCCTGAAGTCCAACTGCTGATCCAGGGCTTATTCCCAATTGAAACTACCTGAGCCTGGCCTTTACCCACTCCATTTTTATCAGCACTCTGGTTCTCCTAGGTCTGACCAGAATCTCCCAACAAGATTTGCTTACACCATTCTAGAGCTGATTCTCCAGCTGATAAGCTCTTCCCATAAGCTGTTCAAAGAGCTTCAGAACCACACGACGGGCTGGCATCACAGTACCAACCTCACTTCTCTGGTATTAAAGTCTGTCTTAGTTAATTCCATGTGGCTGGGACAAAATACTGAACACACACAAGTCAAAGGACAAAAGCTTTAATTTTAATTCCCATTTCACAGAGGTTTCAGTCCATCATCAGCTAGTTTCAAGCAAGGCAGCATGACAGATAGGCATGCCAGAGGAAACTAATTCATGGTGTGGCAGGCAAGAAGCAGCCAGCCTTCCTTCTCTTTTTTAATTCCATCCAGGATACAAACCTATTTGTTGGTGCTATCCATGTAAGGGTGGGTTTTCCCTCTTTGAAAAACCCACCAACAGCACCCAGAATAATGTGAAACCAAGGTTACACACCCATGATTCAGCATCACAGAGCCACAATCCAGACAGCACCAAGAGCGTCATCTGTGAGTGCTTGAGGCTTTGGTGGGACATCTAGATATAAACTGTGACAACAACTATAGCAGACAGCAAGTTTAATATGCACCCAGCTGGAAGTTTGTCTACAAATATTCTTTATGTAAAATAAAATGAGTTAACAATAACAGCAGCAAAAGAACAACAGTTATGCAATTTGTGGGCTGGAGGCTGGAAATCAAAAAACATGGCACTGGTATTTTTTCCACATTTCATGAAGGCCAACTTGCTGTTCTATAACATGTCAAGTGCCGCTGTGTTGCAAAACACAGGAAGTGTGTTAGCTCTATTTTCTCTTCTTCTTCCTATGAAGCCATTGAGGCCATCATGGGAGCCCCATGCTTATGGCATCTTCTAATTCTGATTACTTCCCGTAGCCCTCACTTCCAAGAACCATAAAAACAGACATGTGATTTTCTAGTACATGGTACTTGGGGAGCACATTCTTTTCTTCAATTATTTTTTATCAACTAAGAAAAAGTTTCCATGGTAGTAAAGAATTACTAAGAGTAAAATATAACATAAATACTGGAATGGCAAATATGTTTGCAGAACTTCTAACAGTTTGGGAATAGGTTATTGCACAAAGTTCTAGCATGTCATGAACACAGACAGTGTTCATGACACTTACTGGTGGCCAGGTGTTACTTGTAGGACTGAGCTACTGCTATTTCCTTGATATCTACCCTGTAGACCCAGACAGAATCATGGCCCATAAGGTGTAGGAGAAGTCCATTTGTAGAATATGCCAATGGACATATTTTGCTACTGTATACAAAAGAATAATTGAAAGACCGCTTTTGTATACCTCTTGTTCTGTGTTTAATTGTTTGCCCTATTTGGTGAGTTCTTTCTGTTCTCCTTCATGTAGTTGTGGTCTTTTTGATCCCTCTCTAGAATATCTTTTAGTAAACTGTGTAAGGTTGGCTTTGTCATCATGAAATCCTTTAGTTGTTCTTTGTATTGGAAGTATTTCACTTCTCCATTGAACTTGAAAGAGAGTTTTGCAGAGTATACTTTTTTTTTTCTTTCTCTTTTGAGACAAGGTCTCACTATGCAGTTCAGGCTGGCCTTGAACTCACTTTTGTAGCCCAGGTTGGTCTCAAACTAGTACCGATTCTCCTGCCTTAGCCTCCTAAGTGCTGGGATTATAGACATGTGCCACCACATCCGGCTTCAATTTGTTTTCTTGCAAGACAAAGTACTTTGCTCCATGCTTTTCTTGACCTAATGGTTTGTAAAGAAAAATCTGCTGTTATTCTAATGGGTTTTCCTTTAAATGTGATCTGTTTCTTTTCTCTAGCAGCTTTTAGCATACTGTTCCTGTGCTGAATTTCTGGGATCTTGATTATCTATGCCACATGCCAGGCCTGGTTGCTGGGTCAAATTGCTGTGTGGTTTTAATTGGGTTAATGTTATTTAGAGTGCTATATGATTCAGTTACCTGAATGTCAAATTGTTTTCCCATATTTGGGAAATTTTCTGCTATTACTTCTTCCCATATTCTTTTTATATCATTTGTACAGACTCCTTCTTTCTCATTGATGCCTATTAGTCTTACATTGTTCATCTTTGCATCATCTTACAGATGTTGAATTATGTTTTCTTGCATCCTAGTTGTTATCAAGAGATTTTTTCTTATCTCTTCACTAGCTGCAGTGGTGTCTTTAAGGTCTTAAAGCCTATTTTAACTTTCATTGAAACAGTTTTGCCAGCTTGTGATTGAGGTTTTAAGTTCCTGTACATCACTTCGAATCTGCTTCATGCATTCTGTTACTTTCCTATATTGGTCATTCAAGGATTCCATCATTTTTCTATTCTCCTCTTTTTTTTAATCATTGTCTTTAGAAGCACTAGTACTTCTTTTATTATAGGTATTACTTCTTTTTTTACTTCAGAAATTATTTCTGATCTGATTTCCTCCATGACTTTCTGTAGTTGTTTCTTTACTTCAGGGTGCTATTATTTCAGAGATTTCAAGTGTGTGATTTCCAATTTCTTCTATGCTCTTGTCTCCTGTATTTGTTCTGGGTGGGCTCGGGGCCTGAGAGTGCATTTTTCTCCTTCTCTTCGTCATTTTGTATGGCCCTGCCTTCTGATTTTTGGTTTAGAGCTTTGGTAGTGTTCTTATCTTAGCACCAGTTCTACTAAGTTCACAGTCATCTAGATGGGTGTAGATTGGGTCTGCCTTCTGAGCTCCACTTCTTCCTGTTGCAGCCCTTGGAGGCAAATCTGCTGTGCTACTCTGGCAAGATGTTCTGCTCCTGGATCAACTGGGTGGATCTTGTCTCTAGTCTCTCTGCAGGGAGTTTCCAGCACTTTTCCATACTGGGCGCACTGGGTCTGGTTGCAGGGTCAAATGAGTTTCTGGTTGGCCCAGGGAGGTCTCATTCATGTGGTGGGCCAGGTTTCTGGTCAAATGAGTTTCCTGTAGGCCTAGGGCAGTCTCACTCATGTGCTAGGTCTGATGCCTGGGTAGAATGAGTTTCTGGCGGGCTCTGGGTGGTCTATGCCATATGCTGGGCCTGGTTGCTGGGTCGAATCGTTATGACTCTAAAGAAAGGCAGGAAGCAAAGGAGGCAGATGTGCTCACACACAGGAGCATGTTTTATTTTTTAACATTTTTCTATATCAGCAGTTTTTGATATTTAAATCTTTTAATTTTGCTACATGTTTGTAGTTTATAATTGTCTTTAGAGAGTGATTACACGCACATACCATAGCTTTCTTTCTTTCTTTCTTTCCTTCTTTCTTTTTTTTTCTTTCTTTCTTTCTTTCTTTCAATTTTTATTAACTTCAGTAAGAAAGAAAAAAACAATGAGACTGTTTCAACACATGTTAGTAAGACAGCAAAAATAATTAATACAATGCATATTGTTGTCTTCATAGTAGTTGTGGGGCTGGAGAGATGGCTCAGTGGTCTAAAGCCCTTGCTTAGGCAAGTTTAGGCAAGTGTAGGGACCATGGTTTGATTCCCAGCACCACATGCTACAGCAGCCCCGCCCCCGGGTAGGCTGGGCCAGCCATAATAAAAAAAGAAGAAGAAGAAGAAGAAGAAGAAGAAGAAGAAGAAGAAGAAGAAGAAGAAGAAGAAGAAGAAGAAGAAGAAGAAGAAGAAATCTCAAAACAACAACAACAGCAATAGGCTCTCTCTCAAAACAAGTTTCCCTTCAGTACATTCTCTCAAAAAAAAAAAAAAAAAGCATTCTTCATAGTAGTCGTTCAGAATAAAAGATGTAGACACGTTAACTTTTCTAAACACTATTAGTACAAATATTTCTTCTCATTGAACTAAGAGAAGGTCGTTGTATGTATAGTCCAATATTCTATAATAGTAGTGGGTTATCAACAGAACTGGCAATGTTGGAAACTGTTGACTTGAGCCTTTTAGAGCACAGCACATTAATATGGCTTTACATATATGCTTTGTGGTTTTCTGCTGAGTGGTTAAGGTCAAGCTAAAGCAAGACCTATATAATGAAACATGTAACTTTTGTATCTGACAAGATCAGTCAGATCTCCTCAGGATTTATCTTGAAACCATGTACAGCATTTTGTAGAACTTTTGTCAGTGTCAGCCATCTGGATGAGTCACGACCATTGCTTGACTAATTTGTTCTCTGTGAAAGCCTAAGAGAATATTTTCTCTCTAGGTGACTCTCCTTAGGCACACTAGACATCATTGATCCCTTTCCTCTGTGGCCCCATAATTTCCTTTTGCAGAAAATTTGGGACATCACTGATTTATTGGATGTTACAGTATAGGTTCTCTTATGTCCAGAGTCCTCACTGACCTTGAGAGGCTAGGGCCAAAATATTGGCTATCTTTATGGCCCTTCTTTTTCTCTAATTTTTTCATCTGCAAGCTTAAGTTCTCAACCCTCCAGAAAAGAAGCTTAGTGATACTATTACTCTATAGCAGAGGTACTTCAGTCTAACATCACTGTCTTTCTGAATATCAAATGCCTTAGATTTAACATGGAACTAGTATTTTCCATCAATCAATGAAATTCTAATAAATCTCTATAGAATGTGATAAAAAAACTAATTACATGTTTTTACACAGAAACTTAGAAATCTAACCATATATAAAATTGTGGGGGGAAAGAAATGTTGCAATCTCTGACCTCCATTTGCCTAATGCTAGGTTAACACAAATGCTAATTATAAAGGTTTCAAGCAAGGAAAGAGACTGCTAATGGAAAGCCTTTAGGAAAATACTAAACAACCTATTTGAGTACCAGCGTGTACTGTCAGACTGCACCATGAAGCCAGATTTAAAGACCTTAACTGCAATGAAGCTTGGTCCAGCCTGAGGCCTCTTCAAGGAACTGACTAAACAGAAATCTAAGGTCTAATTAGATTACAGAAAAAACAAAGTTATAAAATATGCATATTGATTATAAAAAGGATTTTATTCCTTCCAAATTTTTAAATTAAGAGATCTCTAATAATTAACAAGTAACAAAATCTGACTAGTCTACTTATAAATTTGGCCAAAAAATTGAGTGCACTCTTAATTTTATAAAGATCTTTATATGTCTGTGTGTTTATGTTTCTGTGTCTTTTGATGAACAGCTGTTCCTTTTTATTTATTTATTTTTGGGTTTTTTTTTTTTTTTGATGATTTGTTTTAAATACAATTTGAGATATAGACTTAAAAGCATGCTTTTTCCTAAATTGCCAGATAGTCAAAGTAATATTAAAGTTGATTTATATATGACATATCATAAGGTTTAAACAAATTTAATAAAAATTCCTTTGAGTAAATTTAAAAAAAAAGAAAAAAAATTTATTAGAGTCCAATTAATGAATGAGAGGTGTAGCCAACCTTTTTATTCACTAATGAGGAGCTCCCAATAATCTCAATAGTCTCATAGGAGACACCCTTAGTACATAGGTCATTGGTTAAAAGATAAAAGTTTTTCAAAATATTACAATAAAGTTTTCTGTTCAAAGATGATTTTGGTACAAAAAGATTAAAAAACAAAGGTCTTCATAGAGTATGATAACTTAGTATTATTAATCCCATGGTGTATTAAAAGTATATTTATGATTCCAGATATATAGGTCTTTCAAAATGTAAAACAGATTGTTTATTGGGACAAAAGTGTGTATTGGGACAAAAGTTTCTCAAATTCAAAGTTGCCTTTTACAAAGTGTTATGCTAAAAAAAGAATATCTAAAACATGTCACAAAATGTCGTAAGAATGGCCTGTTATGGTGTTTTATATGATTTGATTTCTAAGTTTTTGTGTAAAATTGTGTAATTGTTTTTGTTAACATTTTATAGGGATTGAAATGCTAAAATGTCTATGGTTGTTAAAAAATAGCAGTTCCATTTTATGTCTAATACGTGGTTCCAAGATAAATCCTGACATTTGGCTGAACTTGTCAAATAGCAAAAGTTATATTTATACAGGTTTTATTTTAAATTGGTCTCAACCATCCAACAAAAAAGTATAGCCATTAGGTATAAAAGTAATGCCATGCTAATATGTTAAGCTGTAAAATGCTCATTAATTAAAACAGAGGGAATGGTACCCTACAAGGGGTTCACCTAAAAACATTTTATTTTATTCCTTATTCATCCTTAATTTTTTTTTAAATTTTATTTATTTATTTATTTTCTTGTTTCAGAACCTTTATTTGTTTATTCACTCATTCTTATGGCTGGCTCAGCCCGCCCCAAGGGCAAGGCTGGCGCAGCATGTGGTGCCAGGGATCAAACCGCGGTCCCTGAAGCCGCCCAAGCTTTCCCAAGTAGGCGCTTTAAACCACTGAGCCATCCCGCCGGGCCCCTCATCCTTAATTTTTAAATCTGGACGCTAACGGGCACTTAGCAACCTATTCAGGTCCATTATCATAGACTGGAGATGGCTGACCAACAGGAAGGTGAAGAGGAAATCTCTTCGCGGCTGACATATGATAATGCAGCCTAAAATCCTGTACTCCTGGCGAGATGAACGGCTTAGCTCATGACGGGCTACAAGGGTATGCACGGAGCGCTAACCGCCGCCTAAGACAGGAACAGGGCCTCCCGCTGCCCTGCCTTCCCATGACAGGTAAGGTCTGAGTTAGCCCCGTGTGAGGAACACCCTGACCTAAGACAGGCACTGTCCCCACAGGAGATCGCCATACTCTGTACTGCTGCCAAAACTTTAAAGAAAAGGAGGACCTGTGGGGAGCTGTCTTTTGAGAGCCTCTCTATTGTAATGCTGAAACAAGAGCATTCCTTGGGTCTTAAAAACTCCCCTGGTTGCAAGGTAACCGGTGACGCATATTCCATTTCCCCAGCTACCTTTACTTAAACCCTGTTCACTTCTTCAATAAATGAGACTTGATCAGAAAAAAAAAAAAAAAAAAAAAAAAATGTGGGGGGTCAATCCTAAGGCCTAAAAAAATAATAATGATAAACTCGAAGCCTTCATATGTAAGTGGATGTATCTTGAACATATACTCAGAAGCGAAATAAACCAGACCTACACGTGTAAACATTGTATAGTCTCCCTAGTGTAGGAACTCAGAAGAAGAAATAATGGAAAGGCATGACACAGCTAATGTAAATCAAGAACTTAGGGATTAAATAACAAAGAGAAAGCAAGCAGAAACATTAGGAAACTTGGCAGGGGCAAAACCATGCACTTATATACACAGGATGAATTAGACAATGGTCCTAAGAATCTCCAACAGGTTTTTAACACTGAAGAGAGCAATGTGTTATACTAAAATCACGCTTGGAATGCCTGCCATTCTGGTCTTTTAGATGTGTTTGCTTCTAATGTCATATCAACTATTGCTATACTTTCAAGTAAATTTTTTAAAGGGTAATTAAAGAGAGTAAGAGACAAGGAAAAAATGCCATAGGAGTGAAGTGCTACAATTTCTTTTCTTTTTCTTTTTGTATTACATTCACTTTATTTATTTTTTTTAATTTAACAATGGTTATATTACATATTTTCATCCTTGGATCAGTTTGGATTAATAGATATAGGTATATAAGATTGATCAAACCATTAAACATTAACACTTTCAATAAACATTAATTATTTTTTAACAGTGATACACTACATACTGTCCTCACAATAGTAATACAGAGCATAAAGTGGGGGCTTGACACACCTTCCAATTGATATTGGTAAGAAAAAAAAATTCTCTTTGAACTAAGAGGAAGCAGATGCATACAGAGTCCAACGTTCCACAATTGGAGTGGGCCACCAGTGAAACTGGTAACGTTGGAGGCTATTGATCCAATCCTCCTACAGCTCATTACACCAATCTAGCTCTGCATTTCATGCCTCGTGATTAAGCTTTTCCTCTCGGTGATCAAGAACAAGTCAAAGTAAGACCTGTATAACAAAACATTCATCTTTTATATCTTCCAAGGTCAAATCCCGTCAGGATTAATTTTGGAACCATGTACAGTGCTTTGTAGAATTGTTGTTAATGTCAGCCTTCGGCACGAGTCATGGCCATTGCTTGACAAGTTTGCTTTCTCTGAAAGCCTGAGAGAATGTATTTCTCTGGGTTACTCTCCTTAGACACTCTATAGTTCATTTATCCCTTTCCTCTAAGGTCCCATAATCTCCTTGACCAGAAAATTTGGGATACCTCTCAGTTATAGGATATTATAGCACAGGTTCACTTATGTCCTGAGTCCCCAGTCCTGAAGGGCGGGGGCCAAAGTATTGGGTATTCTCATAGCCCTTCTTTTTCTCCAATTTTTGGTCTGTTAACTTACATTCTCAAACCTCCAGCAGAAAAGCTTTGTGATACTATTACTCTATAACACAGGTAATTGAGCTTATCATCACTGGCTTTCTGAATATCAAACATCTTTGACTTAGCTTGGAATTGGTATTTTCTGACAATCATTGATATTCTAATAACTCCCCAGAGAATGTGATATAAGCAGTTACACAATTTTTACAAAGACATTTGGAAATCCAAGGATGTACAGAATTGTAGCCTACCAAGCCTATGGCATATAGCCCAGACTCTTACTCTCAATTAATACTCTTTTTGTTGTTGTTGTTGTTATCCAACTATTTACATGAGAGTGAGTATAACAGTAACTGAGTTTACATTGGGAGGAGTACAATCAAAAAGATGAGAATGACATGCATTCCAAGCATAGTTTTAGTGTTGCATGGTGCTATGATCAATGTGATGAACCTTTGTAAGGTTCTGAAGACCAATATCTGATTCATCCTGTGTACATAAGTGTATGGTTTTGCTCCAGCTATGTTTACTCTTTTTTCTGTTTCTAGTGACTTCATTGTTTAATACACAACACATTCAGCTGTGTTATGCCCTTAAGTTTTTATTTCTTCTTTAGAGTTCTTATACTAGGGAGATTATACAATATTTACACATGTAGGTCTGGTTTATTTCACTAATGAGTATATGTTCAATGTACATCCATTTATATATGAAGTCTACCAGCTTATCATGCTGAGTAATATTCCATTGTATAAAAATACCACATTTTTTTCAACCATTCTTCAAATAATGGGCATTTTGGTTGTTTCCAAGATTTGGCTATTACAAATTGGGATGCTATAAACATAGGTGCACAGATATCACTATGGTATGATGTTTTCAGTTCTTTTGGGAAAATTCCCTGTAGGAGGATAGCTGGATTGAATGGGATTTCCAGTTCTAGATTTTTAAAGATCCTCCACACTGCTTTCCAAAACAGTTGCACCAATCTGCATTCCCACCAGCAGTGGAGAAGGGTTCCTCTTTCCCCACAGCCTCTACAGCATTTGTTGCTGGTGGATTTCTTTATGATAGCTATTCTTTCTGGGGTGAGATAGTATCTAAGTGTTGTGATTTGCATTTCACGAATGGCTAGTGACGTGGAGCATTTCTTCATGTACTTATAGGCTTGCTGAACTTATTTCTTTCTCTGAGAAGTGTGTGTTCATCTCAGATGCCCATTTCTGGATTGGGTCTTTGAATTTTGGAACCCTAATGTTTTTTAGTTCTTTGTAGATTCTAGATAGAAGACCTTTGTATGAATACTTATTAGTTAAAATCTTTTCGAAGTTTGTGGGCTGTCTTTTCACTCTGTTGGTAATTTCCTTTGATGTGCAAAAACTTCTTAGCTGGAAGAGGTCCCATTTGTTGATGCTTTCAAGTGTTAAACGTGCAGTTTGATTTCTGTCCATGAACTTTTTGCCTACTACAATGTCTTCAAGATTTCTTCCCACTTTCTCTTCCAGGAGATTTAATGTTTCTTTTTTAATATTTAGATCTTTAATCCATTTCGACTTTAGTTTAGTGCATGGTGATAGACTAGGGTCAAGTTTTAGTTTTTGGCATGTAGAGAGCCAGGTTTTCCAGCACCATTTGTTAAAGAGACTATCTTTCTTCCAGTAAGCGTGGTTGGCCCCTTAGTCAAAAATAAGGTGATTGAGTGTGTTTGTATTTGCTTCTTCTAATCTATTCCACTGATCCTCAGGTCTATTCTTTTGCCAATACGATGCTGATTTTGTTACCGTAGCTTTGTAGTATAACTTTAGGTCAGGAATTGAAATGCTTCCTGCCCTCCGTTTGTTGCCCAGAATTGTCTTTGCAATTCTGGGTCTTTCTTGGTTCCAAGTAAATTTTAGGAATGACTTCTCCAGGTCTGTGAGGTATGTTGATGATATTTGGATAGGAATTGCATTAAATCTGTATAACAATTTAGGGAGTATGGCCATTTTAACAATGTTGGCTCTTCCTATCCAGGAGCAGGGAATATTTTTCCATTTTCTGAAATCTTATAGGATCTCTTTTTTCAGAGTAATGTAGTTTTCATTCAAAAGGTCTTTTACTTCCTTAGTTAGGTGAATCCCTAAGTATTTCATTTTCTTTGGTGCTATCCTAAAAGGTACTGCTTCTCTAATTTCTCTCTCAGTGTGTTTGTTATCTGTGTAGAGGAATGCCACTGACTTTTGCATGTTCACTTTGTAATCTGCTATGCTTCTGAATTTGTATATTAATTCTAGTAGCTTCTTAGTGGAGTTCTTTGGGTATTCCAAGTAGATTATAATGTCATCTGCAAATAGAGATAGTTTTACTTCTTTACCTATTCTTATTCCTTTTATTTCTCTTTGTTGTATAATGGCTGTAGCTGATTCCAGAACTATATTGAATACGAAAGGTGATAGAGGATATCCTTGTCTTGTGCCAGATTTGAGAGTAAAAGACTTCAGTTTTTCCCCATTTAGAATTATGTTATCTGTTGGATTATTGTAGATGGCTTTTATCAGGTTGAGGTAGAGGCCCTCTATTCCAATTTTCTCAAGGACTTTGAATATGAATGAGTGTTGGACTTTGTCAAAGGCCTTTTCGGCATCAATTGAGATGATCGTGTGAATTTTGGCTTTGACTCTATTGATATAGTGTATTGCATTTATAAACTTGCGTATATTGAACCATCCTTGCATCCCTGGGATGAACCCTACCTGGTCATGGTGTATAATCTTCCTTATGATTATTTGTATATTGGCGAGGGTTTTTATTGAGGATTTTTGCATCTATGTTCATCAAAGAAATTGGCGTGTAATTTTCTTTTTTAGTTGCATCTCTCTCTGGTTTTGGTATCAGTGTAATACTTGCCTCTAGGAATGATTTTGGAAGGATTGCTTCCTTTTCAATTTCATTGAAGAGTTTGAGGAGTGTTGGGATTAAGTCTTCTATAAATTTCTTGTAGAATTCAGTACTGAATCCATTAGGTCCCAGATTTTTGTTTGTTGGCAGGCTTTTTATTACATTTCATATTTCATTGACTGTTATTGGGTTAGAGTTGTTATACCTTCTTGATTGAGTTTGGGTACTTTGTATTTTTCTAGGAATCTGTCCATTTCATCCGTGTCTTCAATTTTGTGAGAGTAAAGATTCTTTTTTTTTTTTTTTTTTGTCTTTTTGAGACAGGTTCTTGCTATGCAGTTGAGGCTGGCCTTGAGCTCACTTTTGTAGCCCAGGCTGGTCTCGAACTTGCAGCGATCCTCCTGCCTCAGCCTCCCAAGTGCTGGGATGACAGGCGTGCGCCACCATGCCTGGCTGAGAGTAAAGATTCTGAAAGCAGTTATTTATGATCCTCTGAATCTCTGCTGTGTCTGTAGTAATTTCACCCTTTTCATTCCTTATTGCTTGAATTTGAGTCCTTTCTTTCCTCTTTTTGATGAGTTTAGCTAGGGCTTATCAATCTTATTTAATCTTTCAAAGAACCAGCTTTTGGATTCATTAATTCTTTGTATTGTTTTCTTTGTCTTAATTGAATTAATTTCTGCTTTAATCTTTATAATTTCCTCTCGCCTTTGGGCTTTGGATTTCGTTTGCTCTTCCATTTCTAGTCAGTTTAGGTGCTGTGTAAGATTGTTTATTTGTTCCCATTCTATTTTCTTAATATGTGAGTTCTTCAGAGCTATAAATTTTCCTTTAAGAACTGCTTTCATTGCATCCCACAAATTCCGGTAGGTTGTGTTTGAATTTTCATTAAATTTTAGATACTGTTTAATTTCATCTGTAATCCACTGGTTGCTGAGAAGAGTGGTGTTTAATTTCCATGTAGTCCTGGAGTTCCTATGGTTTTTTTTTGTAATTTATTTCCAATTTGATTTCACTGTGGTCAGATAATATACATAGGATAATTTCTGTTTTCTTGCACCTATTTAAGCATGATCTATGGACTAATATGTGATCTATTTTAGAAAATGTCCCATATGTAGCTGAGAAGAATGTGTATTTTGAAGTGGTTGGGTGGAACACTCTGTGTATGTCCACTAGGTCCAGTTGTTTCAAGTTCTGATTCAGTTCTGCCACTTCTTTGCTGATTTTTTGTTTGCTTGACCTGTCTTTTTTGGATAAGGGAGTGTTGAGGTCTCCTGTTAAGATTGTGGTATTAGATATGAGATTTTTCATGTCCATTAAGGTTTGTTTTGTATAACTTGCTGCTCCTGTGTTGAGTGAATTTTTCCCTCAAATAAAGTAGTGGCCTTCTTTTTTTCATTTGATCAATCTTGGTTTGAAGTTTAG
>PVJA010014124.1:36192-48093 GCA_004027025.1 Myocastor coypus
TTTTTTTTTTTTTTTTTTTTTTTTTTTTTTTTTTTTTTTTTTTTTTTTTTTTTTTTTTTTGAGGTGCTGGAGCATGTAGTGTTGTTTTCCAACCTTTAATTTTAAGCCTGTGAGTGTCTTTATGAGTTAAGTGTGTTTCTTGTATACAGCATGTTGTTGGGCTTTGTTTCCTTATCCACTCTGCAAGTCTACTTCTTTTAATTGGAAAACTGAGTCCATTTACATTGATAGTTATAATTGAAATGTATTGACTTGTGATTGACACAACTTTTATTTGCTGTTGTTCGCCACTTTTTTTCTTCTATGTTTAGTTGGGTACTCTATTTGGTGGGATCTTTCTGTTCTCATTTGCTGAATTTGGGGTCGTTTTGGTCCCTCTCTAAAATATTTATTAGAATACTGTGTAATGTTGGCCTTGACGTCATGAAATTCTTTAGTTGCTCCTTGTCATGGAAGTATTTCACTTCTCCCTCAAAGTTGAAGCAGAGGCATAGTAGAGTGGGCTGAAATTTTTTCTCATGGAGGACCTGAAGCACTCTGCTCCATGCTCTTCTTGACTTCATGGTTTGTGAAGAGAAATCCACTGTTATTCTGATGGGTTTTCCTTTAAATGTGATCTGTTTCTTTTCTCTAGCAGCTTTTAGTTAAGTTATTCTTCAGCTGGATTTCTGGTATCTTGACTATTATATGTCTTGGTATATTTTTAGTTGGTTTGATGCTATTTGGAATTCTGTATGCTTCCATTACCTGAATGTCCAATTGTTCTCTCATATTTGGGAAGTTTTCGGCTATTACTTCTGCTCATATTCTTTTTATATCATTTTATTGACTTCTTTCTCATTGATTCCTATTAATCTCACATTGTTCATTTTTGCGTCATCTTACAGATGTTGAATTATTTTTTCCTGCACCCTGATTGATTTTAAAAGATCCTTTCTTACTTTTTCACAGGCTGCGACTGTGTCTTCAAGATCTGAAACTCTATCTTCACTTTCATTCATACGGCTTTGCCAACTTCTGATTGAGATTTTATTTTCTTGTATATCTCTTTGAAATTGTTTCATGTGATCTATTTCTTTCTTATATTGCTCGATCAGGGAATCCATCATTTTTTATGCTCCTTTAATTTTTTTTATCGATGTCTTGTTTTGTAGTATTGAAGTCTGTCATTATAGTTATCCTTTCTCTCTCTAGCTCAGAGATTATTTCTGTTCTGTTCTCCTCTCTGCCTTTCTGTTGTTCCCCTACTTGGGATACTATTGATTTAGACATGTCTTTCTTAACTTCGGATGTTATTTCTGCTCTGTTTTCCTCTATGTTTCTCCAGTCGTTTTTCCACTTCATATATATATTTTTTCCTTCAGATGTTATCTCTGATGTCAGTTGCTCTATAAATTTCTGCACTTGTCTGTCTGTCTCAGATGCTATTGATTCAGAGGTTTCATCTGCATGATTGCCATTTTCTTCCATGGTAGTGTCTCCTGTATTTGATTTGGGTGGGCTCGGGCTTTGAGACTGCATCTTACTCCTTGTCATTTTCATTTTGTATGGAAGCGATCTCTGCACTTTGCTGAAGTTATTCTGTTAGCGTCTATGGGCATTTGGTCTGGATCTCCCAAGTTGGTCCCTTCCACAAGTGCTTGGCTATGTGTCAGAGCTCAGGCTGCTGGCTGCTGTGAGTTCCTGTGGGTCTGGACTGTGGGTGGAGATGGAGCTCTGGAGTTAACAAGTCCTGGTTAGCTCGTGGGCCAGATGGGTTGCCAGATGAGATGCGTGATGGGTTCGGTACTGGAGCTTGGGCAGGAGGAGTTGAAAAAATAAAAAAGGAAAAAAAAGGGGGGGGGCAGGCTGAGAGTCCTTACCTAGTAGGCACTCGGGCCTGACAGGTTTGGGACAGGAAGTCAAGAAGGAGGAGGAAAAAAAAAAAAAAAAAAAAAAAAAAAAACCAGGGAGGCGGGTCGAGGGTCCTCACCCGGCAGGCGCCTGAGAGCCAGACAGGATCTACAATTTCTTTCTTTCTTTTCCTCTTCTTCTTCTTTTTTTTTTTTTTTAATATCCTTCCTCTTCCCTTCTCCTTCTTTTTCTAATTCCCCTAAGCAATTTTTCCCCCTATGGCAAGAGGCTCATGTATCAAGTGGTCAGACTTAAGTAAATTTCATTCATTGGAAAGGCAGATAACTAAAGTAATTGAACTCCTGTGAGAAGTTCTGGGCTAGTTTTACGTAGACAGTATTATAACCTGGAAGGAAATTCAATGCATCGGCAGAGTAAGAGATGTCTTGTAAGTGAATGAAAAAGAAAGGGTTATATACAGACCCAGAAAAGGCTGATGGGTCTGCTGGCTTTAGCAGTGGAGAGAAGGGGCAGGTGTGCTCCTGGGGAAGGCTGTAGGATCTTATTGTTGGGACCTCATGCACGACAGAAGCAAGAGTCCTGGGCTGCCCTACACAATGGCTTGCTAGGTTGCTGTGGCAACAGCCACTTCTTTCCTCCCTCTAGCTGAAACTAAACAGCTACCTATAGGTGAGGTACATGCTGACAGAGAAGAGTGTGCCTGGGTGCGAGCGGGCCTCTTACAGAAAGACCCATGAAGCTGCCTTCCATGAGTGAACTGCTGTGGGAAAACTTGGGAGAAAGCATGGAGCGATGGGAATTCTCTGGGCCACTTGGACTCCATCAGACTCACATAGATTTAGTAAGCTCAGACTGGGTTCGTGAAGACACATCACCTAATTTATCTCATGCTACAGAGACAGAAGCAGGATCTATAGGACTTGGGATCCAAGCAATGCTGCAGCGCCGGACCACTGTCTATAATTACTCTGCACTAGTTACATCCCCTGACTGCCTTCTCAGTCAGTGTAGATGAGGGGACTCTGTGCCTGTCTTTACCTGGACCACAGTGATCCAGCAACAAGAAGCAGAGAGCGCAAAATCTCATGCCTAAACACTGAATGAGTACTTTGGGGTTCTCTTTAGTGGGCACAGACCTCAGGTCTTCCTTCTGAGTGTGTTATTTTTAATGCAAAGAAGTCCAGCCCAAGAAATCAACATTTCTCAAATGCCTGGATTAAAGGTAAGAGAGGAGGCGGCTGCTGCTGCTGCGGGATGCATCTCCTACAGGGTGCCTCCAAGGGAAGGTTGGAAGCCCAGCTGCATGATAATGCCTATGCATCAGTCGTGAAGCACTGTTACACCTCAGAGAATATTTAGAGAGAACATATGGATGCACCAGCAGGAAATAATTCACTCTTTAATATATTTGGGAAAGATTTGCATTCTCAAAGGTAAAGGATAAAGTAGGACATATTTATGCCTGGAACATTTCCTGTCATGATGTGGCCTTTCTAAAGTAAATGAATAAAATGTGTCCATTTCCTCTGTTGAAATGTGATAATCCAGTGATGAATGCATAGCTATGAGGTTCATGGAACCTATGAAAACGCCACGTGTTCATTAATCTGTACTGTGGTTACCAAAGAGACCATTGACTGAGGGTTGCAAGGGAACCAGGGTCCCTTGGCGGGAAGAGAAAGAGTACCTCTTTGTCATTTTGTGAGAGTATTGCTTAATTAATATGATTTGTGTGGCATGGGCCCAGGCCTGGGTAATCAAAGCAATCCATTTCTGTCCTCAGTGACTGGTTTGTTGTCCAGCCTGTCACCCATACTAGGCTAATCACCGTCTTCTCTGAAAGTTTAGTTCAGATAATTCTTTTACCTGGTAGTTGATGACCAAAAGAGCCCAATAAGTTAGGAGTCAAAGGAGCTCTGTTATCAGAGGGAGAGAGCCTGCCCAGAAGTAGGCCATGAAAGACTCCGCATGCCTGCTTCTGCACACTCCACTGCTCTGGGCTTCCCAGTCACACAGACCCTCAATGCTCTTTTAAAAAGCTTATTTCAATTAATTGTGGTTCTATCACTTTGAATTGAATAAGACCTGATACAGTTAGTGCAGAATATGGCTCTTGTTCCAGCCTTGGCTGAGTCTTTGGGCTGTTCGTGCACTGCTGGGCTCTGGAACCATTTGGTTGGCCAATTGGAGTCATGACAGTTCTTGTCACTGACAGCCAGAAAGAAACTGCCTAAATCATACGGTGCCATGGGCATATTTGAACTGTGTCCTCCCCAAACTAATATGTAGAAGCCAAAACCAAGATGTGATGGTATTTGTAGGTAACTCCATTGGCAAATGATTGGATTTAAATGAGGGAACAAGCATCAGCGGCCTGATAGGAAGAAACCATGAAATCTGCTCTCTTTGCCTCTCCTCTGCCCCAGCACAGTAAAAAATGTGGCCCAGTTGCAAGCCCAGGAGATCCAGATCTTGGACATGGAGCTTCCAGAATAGTAAGCACTAAATAGCTAATATTCACAATCCTGGACTATGATAGCTGATAACAGCAACTCAAGTGGACCAAGACACGAGACTTAGAGAGCCAGAGTGGAAACTGGCCTCTTGGGCTCCCATGTGCAAAATTCTTAGAGAAGCAAGTCCAGCACTTTAGAGGGAAGTGTCCTTCAGCTTACTTTGGGCTTCTGTGTGGTATAAACTCCTTCCCTCCCTCCTTCCCTCCCTCCTTCCCTCCCTCCTACCCTCCCTCCTTCCCTCCCTCCCTTCTTCCCTCCTTGTCTTCCTTCTTTCCTCCTTCTTTCCCTTCAATCCTTTTTTCTTTCCTTCCATCTCTCCTTCCTTCCCTCCCTTCCTCCCTCCTTTGGCAGTGCTGGGATCATATCCAGGGCCTTGCACATGCAGGGCAAGTGTGAGCCATTCTTCTCAAACACACCCCTGACTGTCTTTTTCTTTTGTATTTTGGCTCCTGTGCAGGGAGAAGACAGGGCACAGTATCACTCTGAGGTAGGGAAAGGAAGGTGTGTGGCTAGCAACAGCTTGTGGCATCCATCAGTGATGCCACCATCGGCCTCCCTGGTCTAATCAGCCCAAGCGAGAAGCTCTGCTTACCTGTGCTGCTGGGGCAGCAAGTGCTGCATTCTGGTCACCAAAGGTACCAGGGAACAAGACTTGTTCTTGGTAGCCTTGCATTTCTCTCCATGGGTATAATCACTAACTCTGTTCTACATGTGGGGGACAGAACAGAAGTCAGGCAGCTCCATTTGAAAAATGGTACATGCCACACCCATTGCAGTCCCTCAGCTCTACCTCTGTCCTGTGGACAAGCAGATGTGGCCCTGTGCCTATCAGACTGTGTTAATGTAAAGGTTGTGTACTTTTTTATGTGTTACTGATATTTTTCTTTTTAATTTTTATTCTCAACTATTAAAACATAAGAAAGCCATTCTTTTGCAGTCAAGTTCATGGCATTTTTGAGATTTTCTTCTGTTAGTTTTGGCCCTTTCATCCAAGTTGCTTTTCTTTTTAGTTTCTTTTTTAACAAAATTATATCTTTATTTATTTGGTAGAGAGTCTCATTATACAACCTGGACTCGACATGATCTTCCTGTCTCAGCCTCCCCAGCGCTGGGACTATAGGTGTGTGCCACCATACCAGGTTTCAGGGCCTGCATAGCAAGTGGTATTGGAGATTGAACCTGGGTCCTTATGCTTGCTAGGCAGGTGCTTAGGCCACTGAGCTATCACTCCAGCCCATCCTATTCATTTCTCAGTCTTTATCCACACAGAAATTTCTGGATGTCTGATGACACTTTCTTGAGCTCCTTTTGAAGAAAGGCATTGACAAAGAGGCTGGGAACTTTGCAGGTTGGTCTAAGTGTGGCGCTACATGTGTTGCCATGCTGGCCCTTTGTGGGAAACCTGTGTGCGTGTCCATCAACCTTCTGCTACTATGGCAAAGTACCCACGACAATCACTTGTAAAGAGATACGGCTGAGCTGAGAGGATAGCTCGTTGGCAGAGTACTTTTCTTGCATACTCAGAGGGTTGACACTCCATCTCTAGAGCTGCAAGAAAGAAACAGATAGGCCACTGTGGGGGACATCACTCCACAGTTGGTTGACTCTGTTGTCTTTAAGCCTGTGATGAAGAAACACACTCATGTATGTGGTTTATGAATGTGGTATTTGGGTGGCATGTATATTATGCTACATGTGGTGTGTGTGTGTGAGAGAGAGACACACAGAAAGAGACAGACAGAAAGACAGAGACAGAGAGAGACAGAGACACAGAGAGAGCCAGAGACACAGAGAGACATAGACACAGAGACAGAAACACAGAGACAGAGACAGAGACAGACAGAGACATAGAGACACAGAGACACAGAGAGAGAGAGAGAGAGAGAGAGAGAGAGAGACTCAGCAGTGCATGTGGCCTTGTGTATCACCTGGGGACACAGGAGGTGAATGTGGTCTTCAGCTGTCTCTTCTGGGGAGGCAGGAATGATGAATTGTCCACACTAGACCCTGTTGGAAGATAAGCTTTGTTGATGTCATATCCTGTGCATGGCAAGGTAAAGGGAGTCCTTGGCATGGCTCTCTTTAGGAGCTTGACTGCTCCTTACACTAAGGTGGAGTCATAACAAGGGTGATCACCAGTGACTAACAGTCTCCCTTGAAGTTTCTGAGTCAGAATTAGAGCCACAACAACCTGAGCCCACCTCTCAGCTCCACTCCCTAGCCGATCCACTTCCACCTAAGTATTTCTGCTTGGTGATACGGGCATTCCCTGAGGTCAGCGTGTGGGAGGCTTGGTCGATCACCTGCCATGTGTTCAGTGTGCAGACAGTGGCCGATGTTTTTAGTTCTATCTTCACGGTTGATGACAGGAGTAGTCATGCCTGGCTTAGGGACATCTTCCTCTCAGGACCCGGCCAACTGAGATCCTGACCCCAGGAAATAACATCTGGGTCTCATCAGAGGAAGGGTGTAGTGGGGGAAAGCTGCTCACCTGTGGTTGTTGAGAATGGGAATGGGGAAGAGCAGACAGAAGGTGTACTCTTCAGAGGTGTTCCCTAGTGACCTAGTTCCTCCCAAAAGACTCCACTGCCTAAGAATCTGTTGAGCTGTGAACTCTCTGTGGACTTATCCATTGATGATGTTTATTTATTTATTTATTTTTTGTACAGTGTCTCACTACACAGTTCATATTCATTGTGACTTCGTTTTTAGCCTTCTTAGCAGCTGGGATTATGGGTGTGTGCCACTATGCCTGGACTCAGTCACCCACTTAGTGTGCCTGGGGTGGGGCCAGTGCAGCTTGTGGTACTGGGGATAGAACCCCAGTCCCCGTGCTTGCCTAAGCAGTCACTTAGTTCACTGAGCTATCTTGGTGGCCCTCCATTAGTAGTGTCCTCAATACACAAGTCTTCAAGTGGGCATTTCGTATTTAAGCTATAATGCATGGCCCAAAAGGCTATCCCAGGAAAGTAAATGGAGTAAATGTCCATGGCAGCCAGGGCCAGCTATCCATCCCCTTGCTCAGCACTGTTCCTGATTTGTTCTGTGGTGAGAACTGCATATTTGCCCTGTTTTTTTTTTTTTTTTTTTTTTTTTTTTGCCAAAGTCAATCCCTTTGATATCCCCAGGAATACCCTTTTCATCATGAGCTTCAAGGGAGACCCTTGGCATCAATGACCAGCTGCACTTTAATTCCACCTAAGTATAAAGAGCAGTCCAGCTCCTAAGGACAGCCACATCGAGGACTCCCTTTGCCTGGCCATGCACAGGGCATGACATCCTCCCAAAGTCTTCACCCAACAGGGCCTCATGTGGACGACTCATCGCTCCTTCCTCCCCTAGAGGAGATGGCTGAGAACCATATCCACCTCCTGTGTCCTCAAGAGTTGAGGAAGCTGGAATCAGGGAACAGGCCCACTTCAGAAATTGTTTCTTCTTACAATAACAAAATGTGTCTGTAGCAAATGAAATAATCCACAGAAGTTGACTTGGTGGAATGTGCCGGATACCATGAAGATTTCTGATGGAATGTTACAATCTCCTTGCCAGAAGATGATTTTAGAGTCATTGAAAGGGAAACTCCCAAAATATTTTGATTTGCTTCATTTGGGGCTTTCTAAACATTTACTGTCTAAAATCATTCAGATTAATGATTAAAAATGCTGTTTATTCTGACAACTTATGTTTGGTGTATACTTGCCATTTATAAATGTTCAACAAAATCAGTCTCATGTGGCATTTTAGTGATGTTTGCAGTTGCTGTTATTGACTGGTCTTATCTTGCAGTGTCTAAGTCACGGGAGGATGAGGTGAAGGTCTTAAGGGAAGGCTGCTATACTCAGGAGGCCAAACAAGCTGAGGCTAAGAGGGCACAGGCCCACCCCTCTCCCTTCCACTGGACAATCACTAATTGCTCCCAGTAAATTTCATTGTTAGTGGATGGAGAAAAGCAGCCCTAAATCAAATCTAAACATTGGAGCCAGCCCGGCCTCTCAGGCGAACACCATCTCCAAGTGGCAGCTAACATGCTGATGTACACACGGGGTCCTCCCCTTAGAGTTGCCATGGAAACACAGTGTGACTTTTTGAGAGGAAGCAAGCCAGGATAGGCAGGAAGGGTGCCCAGGAATTTCTCATTCAAATAATTGCTGTCATTCTCAGCATGTTTAAGAAATGAATGTTCTGTGACTTTAAAAAAAGATCTTTTCAAAGCATGTTTGTGACAGCCTTGCATTCCAAAGAGTCTAGCTCAAAGGTTTACTGTTTTAAACCTTAATCATATTGTATTTTTTGAAAAATGCATTTGGAGGCCAATTATACTTTTCTCAAATGCAAGGATTCATGTGCACTTAAGTGTTTATTCAGATATGAAAATCCTACACAGGGAACTGGTTACATGTGTAAGACAGAAAGACTGTGTATAACCATTTTTATAACAGTTTCATTTAAAATCTGATGCAATTTTGCACTAATTAAATGAAATGACTGTGTGCCATTCAGGCTTTTGCTCAGTGCTGTGTATTGTGAAGCTCTCTCCTATTGGTCCCATTTATCCCAGCATAGGTTGATCCCATCAGTGCTGTAACTTCTGAGTGTCGAGTCATTTGAGAAATTCTATGACATTCAGAAAGCGGGTGCTTTTTTTTTTTTTTTAAATCAGAACTAGAGGAAGAGCAAAATGGCAGTGAAAGATTCATCCCAAATTTTCTTGCAGAGTAATAAAAGGTGAAAGAAGTAGATGCTTTTCTGATAGATTTTTAGCAATATATATATATATATATATATATATATATATATATATATATATATATATATTTAAAGTTAAGGGCCGGTTAAGATAGCTCAGCAGTATAAAGAACTTGCTCAGGGCCAGGCAGGATGGCTCAGTGGTCTAAAGCGCCTGCTTAGGAAAGCTTAGGCGACTGCAGGGACCGCAGTTCAATCCCTGGCACCACATGCTGCACCAGCCCTGCCCTCAGGGCAGGCTGAGATGGACATAAAAACAAACAAACAAACAAACAAAAGTTCTGAAACAAGAAAAAAAATAAAATAAAAATTCTTAAAAAAAAAAAAATAAAGCACCTGCTCAGGCAAGCTTAGGCAACTGGAGGTACTGCGGTTTGATCCCTGGCACCATATGCTGTGGTAACTCTACCCCCAGGGCAGGCTGAGCCATCCATAACAGAAATAAATAAAGTTTTTAAAAAGTTAAAAAAAGAGATGATGAGGAGGGCTGTTGGGATAAGTCAGTTGTTTAAGTGGTTGTTCCAGCAATCCCAGTCTGTGGTTTGAATCTCAGGCCCCCCACCAGAAAGTCAGCCTGAGCCAACCAAATATATATATATATATATATATATATATATATATATATATATATATATATTTCTCAAAAGGAGGATTCCCCAGAAATCTCACCACTGAGATACAATTACATTAAGCTTTTATCATCTATTCCTAAAGTCGTGATTATAGGCTTTTGGAAGCCTAGTTTTCTGCAGGCTCTTTAACACTATCTATGTTTGGATCACAGCAGCCTTGTTCTGATTTCTCTCTCTCCATTTTGGAGTTTTTTGCTTGTTTGTTTTCTTTTGAGGAGCTCAAATCCACCTCTCAGTCTTATCTCCTGAAGGACCCTTTTCTCTGCTTCCCTCCTTTTGGTGTGGGGAGCCCCTATGTATGTATCCATGCAGGCAGTTGCAAAAGCAATTGTAAGGCAGAGTGAATGCCTTCCTTTTGGTGAAAGTGGATTTGGACATGTGAAGAGGTACCGATGAGACCATTCTAGCCCCATGGACTGGGTGACTTGAGTTTCACTTCATAGTGCATTTACTGGCCACCTCTGGCTCTGGCCTGACACCCCTGGGTTGTAGATATATTGTAGTCCATTATCTGAGACGCCCCAGTAGGCACTCTATTCATTCTTGGAAAGAGCTCGGTAAACTGAAGAGGGCTTTAGCCTTCTCTGTATTTTTCTTTTACATTTAAAGAAATTTATCTTTAATAGTATGTATGTGTAGTACATAATGGTTCCATTCGTGGTGGAGAGCTGATGAGCCCCTTCCGTCACTGGTCCTATCATCTCTTGCCCCCACCCCATTTGCAAAATATCTTCCTCTCCCCTGCTACCTATTCTGTATTGTTAAAATAGCATTATTCTTTGCCCTAACAGTCTTCTTCAAGAAAGAGCTGGAAGCTTGCAGTCCTAAATCTCAAATGGACTCTAGGTGCTTACATAGCTGTAGTCTGAAGATGTTTTGTCCCCTCTGCACTTCATGCTGAAATGTATCACTCACTAGGAGGCTTTACGTGGCAGGGCTAGGTGAGACCTGCAAGAGCTGACTGAGAGTCTGCCACGTGAACGGATTAATCATATGTTTAATGAATTACTGGGTAAAGGGCTCACTTCAATGTAGGTCTGCTACATTTTTATATAAAAAACATCGCACTCCTGTCTCTTGCCTTGTGATGCTCTCCAGCTCCCCGAAATCTGCTACCCAAAAGGCCATTCCACAGGAAGCCACTTGACTGGAGACCAGGACTGTGAGAAAAATCCAAAACTGAAACCTCCAAATACTATTTTCCTTTATAATTGATCCATTTTGTGATGATGTAATTGATAACATCAAATTAGCAAAGAAAAAAATTTCTGGTTTCCTTCCAGCACAGAAAAGCAAAGGCTTCATCCTGTGTTATGGTTTATGTCTAGTTGTCCCCCCAAAGCCTCATAGAGTCATTGGGCGGGGACTTCTAGAGTTTGAGACTTGATCTGTGAAACCTGGGATGATGGGTTTTAGTACTGATGGGATTATGGGTGGAAGTACTTCTGGGATTATGGGTGTAGCCTAGGGCGGGAGCTAAGGCAGAGAGCCTGAATGTAATATAAAGAGAGACAGAGAGATAGACTGGAGCTCTAGCTGTTGCTGCTGCTCTGCTGCCCTGATTGACTGGCTGCCTCTGCTACCATTTTGCTGCTCTTCTGCCTCCATGAACTGGATGCTCTCCACCCTGTTCCACTCAGCCTTGGGCTAGCCGAATTTGGACTGAAACCTCTACAAACTGTGAGCTAAATAAACCTTTCCTTCCTTCATTTTGAGTGTCGGGTATTTGTCCCAGCAACGAGCAAAAAGTAACTAATACAGAACGTGGTACCGAGAGGGGGGTCGTTGCTGTGACTATACCTGACAATGTGGATTATAAGCTTTTGGAAATGGCTTATGGGAAGAGATAGGAAAGGTTCAGAAATGTCAGCTAAAAACAAAGCAGTAGAACGGCTTCGGCTGTTCAGCTTGGGCGATTTTGGTCAGAGCTTAGACCAGAAGACTGACAGAAGGTCTGCCTGTAAAGATCAGGCTGAGGAGGTTTCTGCTGGAAAAAAGGACAGCATTGGTCATTGGACTCCAGATGATTTGTGCTATGGATTGGCTGAAAGTCTTTCGGAATTTTGCTCCTGCCCAGAGACTTTGCCTAAGACTGAGATTAAGCATGGCGGACTGAATAATCTTTCAAGAGACATTTCAAAGCAGCAAACTAC